>CM056585.1:5899330-5939330 GCA_029721435.1 Gymnothorax reevesii | reverse complement strand
TCTGTAATGTTATCATATGAACAGTCAGAACTGCAGTCTGTAGTGTTATCACCTGAACAGTGAGAACTGCAGTCTGTAGTGTTATCATCTGAACAGTGAGAAATGCAGTTTGTAGTGTTATCATCTGAAGAGTGAGAACTGCAGTCTGTAGTGTTATCATCTGAATAGTGAGAACTGCATTCTGTAGTGTTAACATCTGAACAGTGAGAACTGCAGTGTGTAGTGTTATCATCAGAACAGTGATAAATTCAGTGTACAGATAAGAACAATGAGAACTGCAGAGTAGCGAGTCATCATCAGAACAGTGAGAACTGCAGTGTAATGTTATCATCAGAACAGTGAGAACTGCAGTGTAATGTTATCATCAGAACAGTGAGAACTGCAGTGTAATGTTATCATCAGAACAGTGAGAACTGCAGTGTATTGTTATCATCAGAACAGTGAGACCTGCAGTGTATTGTTATCATCAGAACAGTGAGACCTGCAGTGTAATGTTATCATCAGAACAGTGAGACCTGCAGTGTAATGTTATCATCAGAACAGTGAGAACTGCAGTGTAATGTTATTATCAGAACAGTGAGAACTGCAGTGTATTGTTATCATCAGAACAGTGAGAACTGCAGTGTATTGTTATCATCAGAACAGTGAGAACTGCAGTGTAATGTTATCATCAGAACAGTGAGAACTGCAGTGTAATGTTATCATCAGAACAGTGAGAACTACAGTGTAATGTTATCATCAGAACAGTGAGAACTGCAGTGTAATGTTATCATTAGAACAGTGAGAACTGCTGTGTATTGTTATCATCAGAACAGTGAGAACTGCAGTGTAATGTTATCATCAGAACAGTGAGACCTGCAGTGTAATGTTATCATCAGAACAGTGAGACCTGCAGTGTAATGTTATCATCAGAACAGTGAGAACTGCAGT
Source organism: Gymnothorax reevesii (assembly GCA_029721435.1). Lineage (NCBI taxonomy): Eukaryota > Metazoa > Chordata > Actinopteri > Anguilliformes > Muraenidae > Gymnothorax > Gymnothorax reevesii. The sequence goes on along the minus strand of CM056585.1, from coordinate 5,938,400 downwards.
GTATTGTTATCATCAGAACAGTGAGACCTGCAGTGTAATGTTATAATCAGAACAGTGAGAACTGCAGTGTAATGTTATCATCAGAACAGTGAGAACTGCAGTGTATTGTTATCATCAGAACAGTGAGAACTGCAGTGTATTGTTATCATCAGAACAGTGAGAACTGCAGTGTATTGTTATCATCAGAACAGTGAGACCTGCAGTGTAATGTTATCATCAGAACAGTGAGACCTGCAGTGTAATGTTATCATCAGAACAGTGAGAACTGCAGTGTATTGTTATCATCAGAACAGTGAGAACTGCAGTGTATTGTTATCATCAGAACAGTGAGAACTGCAGTGTATTGTTATCATCAGAACAGTGAGACCTGCAGTGTAATGTTATCATCAGAACAGTGAGACCTGCAGTGTAATGTTATCATCAGAACAGTGAGAACTGCAGTGTAGAGTGGTATCAGGAAAGCAGAGCAATTATGACTGCAGCACAGAGAAGTTTCAGTAAAAAGGTGAGAACTTCAGTATAAAGTACTATCTGGTGAACAATAGTTATTACAGCACAGAATAGTACAACCTGGACATACTGTACAAAGTAGCATCTGAAGAACAATGATGACTACTGTGTAGAATAGTATAAGCAGAACAGTGATAACTGCAGTGTATAGTGTAGAGTCTGCAGTATGGTAATAATTGCAGCACAGTGTCCTATCCGTTTTGCAGTGATATCTGCATAATAGTGTGGTCACTTCAGAGAAGTGATTGGTGCAGTGTAGTCTCGTATGGGCAGTACAGTGATGACTGCAGTATACAGTGGTATACACATTTGCTGGCCCACACAATTTTCTCAGTAAACCCGATTTTCACAGTCCTCTCCCAGGGTCACAATTCTCCAACATTTCTCCAGATTTGCGATGCTTTTTTGTCATTATCGCAGCCCGTCTACCACACTACTGCATATGAGCCACAAGCCTCATGGCTGTAAAATTCTGCTGTGTCCACCCAGACATGAATAAAACGATTCTTAACGCATGGTTTCCATGGTTACATGCATGTGAGGAGAAATGCTCAATTTAGTCCTCTTGACGGCCTCTTTGGCAATTATATATTTTACAGAGGATCTATGGTAACACCACAGTTCATACCCCCTGCCCGACGAACTATTTTCATCCACTGAAAGTCACCAGAATGCAAAAAACAAAGACTCTGAAACTCTAATAATGTTTCATAACAAACCTACAAAGAAACCACTGATATACAACCCGCATAATCCAGCTTTGAGCTTGAAAATCTCCTGATTAGTGAGGTCCTAAGGTTGGCAAGGTTAATAGCAACTCCAGCAAAGAATGGACTGCAGTATTCTGTAGCATCTACGATAGTTTCAACTATTGTACAACTTTAATGCAGTATGTGCAGTTGTGATAACTGCAGTACTCCGTAGCACAGGGCTCCCAAATTTATGGTCCTCAAGGGCTGAGAACTGCCAGTTTTCCACACTCCCTATGTCTGAGAGTCAGGTGTGATAACAAGTTCGCACTTTATTGCTTGGGGAGATAAAAGATCAGGGCTGGATTTGGATTGGAGGGCCAGATTTGGGGAGCCCAGCCCCTGGGTTAGCATTTCTAAAACAGTGATTACTGTATAATATAGCAGCATCTGCACTAAAGTGATAATTAAAGTAGAATGTACCATCTACAGTGCAGTGGCCTCTGCAGGAAAGTGCAGCTTCTGTAATGAATAATGAATAATAACTGCAGTATGGTGTAGTCTCTTCACTGAAGTGATGACTGCAGTATGATGTACTCACTTCACTGAAGTGATAACTGCAGTATGATGTAGTCCCTTCTCTGAAGTGATAACTGCAGTATGATCTACTCCCTTCACTGAAGTGATAACTGCAGTATAGTGTACTCTCTTCACTGAAGTGATAACTGCAGTATTGTGTAGTCTCTTCACTGAAGTGATAACTGCAGTATGGTCTACTCCCTTCACTGAAGTGATAACTGCAGTATAGTGTAGTCTCTTCACTGAAGTGATAACTGCAGTATAGTGTAGTCTCTTCACTGCAGTGATAACTGCAATATGGTGTAGTCTCTTCACTGAAGTGATAACTGCAGCATGGTATACTCCCTTCACTGAAGTGATAACTGCAGTATAGTGTACTCTCTTCACTGAAGTGATAACTGCAGTATTGTGTAGTCTCTTCACTGAAGTGATAACTGCAGTATGGTCTACTCCCTTCACTGAAGTGATAACTGCAGTATAGTGTAGTCTCTTCACTGAAGTGATAACTGCAGTATGGTGTAGTCCCTTCACTGAAGTGATAACTGCAGTATGGTATACTCCCTTCACTGAAGTGATAACTGCAGTATAGTGTAGTCTCTTCACTGCAGTGATAACTGCAATATGGTGTAGTCTCTTCACTGAAGTGATAACTGCAGCATGGTATACTCCCTTCACTGAAGTGATAACTGCAGTATGGTGTATTCTCTTCACTGAAGTGATAACTGCAGTATGGTGTATTCCCTTCACTGAAGTGATAACTGCAGTATGGTATACTCCCTTCACTGAAGTGATAACTGCAGTATAGTGTAGTCTCTTCACTGAAGTGATAACTGCAGTATGGGATACTACTTTCAATGAAGTGATAACTGCAGTATGGTGTAGTCTCTTCTCTGAAGTGATAACTGCAGTATGGTGCAGTCTTCTCACTGCAGTGATTGCAGTATGATGTACTCCTATCAATGAAGTGATAACTGCAATACGATGTAGTCCTTTCACTGAAGTGATAACTGCAGTAGGGTGTAGTCTTTTTACTGAAGTAATAACTGCAGTATGGTGTAGTCTCCTTACTGAAGTGATAACTGCAGTATGGTGTACTCTCCTCACTGAAGTGAAAACTGCAGTATGATGTAGTCCTTTCACTGAAGTGATAACTGCAGTAGGGTGTAGTCTCCTTACTGAAGTGATATCTGCAGTATGGTGTAGTCTCCTCACTGAAGTGATAACTGCAGTATGGTCTATTCCCTTCACTGAAGTAATAACTGCAGCATAGTGTAGTCTCTTCACTGAAGTGATAACTGCAATATGGTGTAGTCTCTTCACTGAAGTGATAACTGCAATATGGTGTAGTCTCTTCACTGAAGTGATAACTGCAGTATGGTGTAGTCTCTTCACTGAAGTGATAACTGCACTATTGTATACTCCCTTCACTGAAGTGATAACTGCAGCATAGTGTAGTCTCTTCACTGAAGTGATAACTGCAGTATGGTATACTCCTTTCAATGAAGTGATAACTGCAGGATGGTGTAGTCTCTTCTCTGAAGTGATAACGGCAGTATTGTGTAGTCTTTTCACTGAAGTGATAACTGCAGTATGGTATACTCCCTTCACTAAAGTGATAACTGGAGTATAGTGTAATCTCTTCACTGAAGTGATAACTGCAGTATGGTGTAGTCTCTTCACTGAAGTGATAACTGCAGTATGGTGTAGTCTCCTCACTGAAGTGATAACTGCAGCATAGTATAGTCTCTTCACTGTAGTGATAACTGCAGTATAGTGTACTCCTTTTTTTTGAAGTGATAACTGCAGTATGGTGTAGTTTCTTCTCTGAAGTGATAACTGCAGCATGGTGCAGTCTTCTCACTGCAGTGATTGCAGTAGGATATTGCAGCATCTGTAGTTTAATGTAACTGTAACATCCTTCCTTTTGTACATCTCTCCCCCCAGCCAGTGTTGCCCAGCCCACTAGGCAGGATCCACCCAAATGGCCGTAGCCCCACCCATAACCTCAGCCCCAAAAACTCTTGGGACGGAGGTGCTCTTAGCTCTGTGCTCTCCTCCGTCTCTCACTCCTCATCTCTCACCTTTCTTCTCTTTCTTCTCCTCCTCTCCCTCTCCGGCCCCCAGCAGGGTGAAGATGATGCCGGTCTGAGAGTTCACTCCGACAGCCGTCACCAGCATTCGCCCGGAACCCTCCATTACATGAGTGCCTGGAAACAGAGACAGAGGTTACATGTGCAGCTAATGCCCTCACGCTAACGGCTCACGCAAACACTCACATGCAGACACAGATACACACCTAACATACACACAAATGCACAAATTAGGCTTGTATAGTTACGGAAACTGTGGTATTTTGGAAATTTTAAGGTCATTTTGTGAACTGGTGCTGCTTAAAATAATGGTACGTTGGCATTTGTCTGCTTAGATTAGACCCATTTGCAGAGGCCACTATAACTACTTCTCACACAATGGACCTCATGCAACAACATTCTCTTAAATTTCTCTGATATCTTCTCTTATTTTTTTGCTAAGAGAAAAAATAAGAGAAATAAACTCCGGATTCACCAAACGCTCTTACCATCCAAATCTGCTCTTAACCAGGTGTGCTGAATGTTGAATCCCACTTGATCGTAAATTGGAAGCACGTGGCCGGTTGTTTTAAATTAGCATATATGACACCAACTAAACACCATATAAGGGCAGGTGACGTGCTGTGTGCACAGAGCTGACTGCTCGTGGCAATCAAATCAGCTCAACAGCCGTTCATCTGTCTCAGGAAACAGATCCGTGCGATCTCTAAAAACACGCTCTCTGTGCAGGGCCTGGATGCCAAAGCATCCAACAGCAACATGTCAGCCAATCAGAAGCAGAATGCAGGCAAGTTTCTCAGGGTTTTTACAACTTGGTCCTAATTAGGATCAGCTGGCCAAACTCTTTAGCCCAAGAATTAGATAATACAATCAATATAATTTCTAGAAAAACATAAAACAATCAAAATTTGATTATATGATGCATTTTTAATTTTTGGGTTTTTTGTGTAAAACTCAGTAAGAGTGCTCTCGACCACTAAAAATTTTATCTTACCTAAGAGAAGAGCAAAAATAAGAAAACCCTGGTGCATCCCAGAAATCAATGGGTACGAAAATTTATTTATTTTTTTTAAATCGGGAATACGAACAAAAATAAGAGATTTTGTTCTTATATCGCTTCTTGCATGAGGCCCATTGTTTGGCGGGAAACCATAGGTTTGGAGACATGTCAAAATGATGCAGGCTTTGTGCAATATGAACAAATATATTTGTATGTAGTTCTCTCAAATGCACTTTAACAAAAAGTAAATTAAATAAAGAACAATGTGCAAATATCCATCCATCCATCATCTATACTTCCTCTCTCGGAGCTCAGTAGAGCTGAAGCCTATCCCAGCTGCCTATGTGTGATCAATTCAAACCCATTGCAAGCCACATGCACCATTCACACACGCACACACACACACACACACACACACGCACACGCACACACACACACACACACACACACACACAGACACACACACGCACACGCACACACACACACACACACACACTCACACGCACACACACACACACGCACACGCACACGCACACACACGCACACACACACACACACACACACACACACACACACACACACACACACTCACACAGGGAAGATAGAGTCTACAGTTAGCCTGGTATGTCTGTCTTTGGACTGTAGGAGGAAACCCACGAGAACAGAGGGACAACATGCAAACACCCACACAGAAAGGCCTCAGCCTGGATTCAAACCCACAACCTTCTTGCTCTGAGGTGGTAGTGATACCCACTGCGTCACTGTGCCACGCATAGACAAACACATTTTCTTACGTTCTTTAAAAAACATAATCAAAAACAGCAAAAACAATGTACCCTGATTAAGTCAGGTCTAACAAAAATATTGACTTGACCAGCTGTCTCCCGCCAAAGGTCAACAACAGCTAGTTTCATCTTCTAAAACACACCGAGAGGGACAATCCACCTCACTCAGATAGTTTGTGAGGTGATTTTGACATGAAAATGAAAAGTTCAATATTATGTTTTGCCATAACAAGGAGAACCATCAACGCCTAACAGTGTTGAGTGTTTCCAGAGTTGATGCATTGTAAATGATGAATAAGTAAAATGATTGAGAACAGGTCTCATCAATTAACAGAGAGCTTCTCTATCACTTTTCAGCTCAGCTGCCGCCACTAATGCTGATCCAGTGCAGACCTTTCCTGAAGAGCATGCAGAATTTCATGCAATGCTTTCATTTCCATCGCATGAAATTTGTCGAAATTTGTAAAGTGAAGTATGAAACAGACATCACGGTGCCCTGGCTCACCGGAGAGCAGCATGGGATCTTTGTCGGCAGACTTGCGCACGTGGTCCGACTCTCCGGTCAGTGAACTTTCATCGATTTTCAGGTCATTTCCCTGTATCAGTACGCCATCTGCTGGCAGGAGGTCGCCTGGCAGGGAAAGACAAGGCAGTGAGCATTCCTGCATTACCTGGTCTGGCTAAAGCTGAATGTATGGTTCTGTGTCGAACTGACGCCATCACTACGCAGAACCTCTGCGGCAACATGAACCCCCACCGCAGAGCCTCTGTGTCACCTGCCGTGCACCTCGAGAATTTTCTAACTTCACGTCAAAGCAACGCAGACCGCAGATTGGTCCACTCTACTCAAGTCTCACGTGATTTCACTACAGGTCCTTCGGAAATCTGACGCCACCTAGTGGTTTGTCGGTGAATTGCTTCGTGGCACGATGCAAACGACTTCAACGCAGAACTTCGAAAGGTCCATGACGAAAGGTGCCCTTTGTGTGGAGTCGACGCAGAACCATAAATCCAGCTTAAACGTGGGAAGGCTCTACTTTCACAATGGCGCTTCATTTCGTCATCATGACAGTCTGACAGGCCATCACCTCACAGTCTTAGCCTGAGCATTCCATGTGAACAAGAGTTAATGGACAAAATTATAAATAACTGAGTATTTATGTGAATTACATGATATGTGTATCTGTGTACAGTAGTTCTGTAGTTATATGTATTTGTTTTTTTTTTTTTTGCATTCCAAGAATTAGTATTAAGAAATGCTTCCAATGAGAGTTACCCTCAGTTTATATTTCATGTATTTACATATTGCAGTGTTATAGTTCAAGGTGAAAAATTTAGCTTTTTACATTTTGATTGGCAAGTGACATCACTCCATCAGCAATTTTGAAATTTCACAGTATTTAGCAAATAAGGCAAAATAAAAATGATGTCTTTTGTTCACTGCCAGCATATGTTCACAGATTTTTAACACCAAACATTTTGTTGAGACACTTTTCTGTGGTCTTTACTGCAAACTGACCGTATTTGACCTGTGCCAAGTCTCCCACTACCATCTCGGCCACAGGGATCTGGATGACGTTGCTGTTTCGCACCACCGTAAACCGCTGCTCCTGCTCAATGCGGCTCTGCAGCCCGCGGAACTGCTTCTCCTTACTCCAGTCATTGAAGGCCGTCACCAGGACAACGCAGATGACGGACAGCAGGATGGCTGCGCCCTCGATCCAGCCTGCCTCTGCCTCGCCTTCGTCCTCCACGCCACCGCCTCCTTTGCCACAGCCTATGGATGGAGAGGACACAGGAGTTGTGGAGTTATAGACAAAGAGTGAGGCGTTGGAGGGAGGGAAGTGGGTGGGGTTGGGGAGTTGATGGTGGGAGGGAGGGGAAGTGGGTGGGGTTGGGCAATTGTGAGTTGGAGGGAGGGGAAGTGGGTGGGGTTGGGCAGTTGACGGTGGGAGGGAGGGGAAGTGGGTGGGGTTGAGCAGTTGACGGTAGGAAGGAGGGGAAGTGGGTGGGGTTGGGCAGTTGATGGTGGGAGGGAGGGGAAGTGGGTGGGGTTGGGCAGTTGACGGTGGGAGGGAGGGGAAGTGGGTAGGGTTGGGCAGTTGACGGTGGGAGGGAGGGAAAGTGGGGGGGGTTGGGAAGTTGACGGTGGAAAGGAGGGGAAGTGAGTGGGGTTGGGCAATTGTGGGTTGGAGGGAGGGGAAGTGGGTGAGGTTGGGCAGTTGACAGTGGGAGGGAGGGGAAGTGGGTGGGGTTGTGCAGTTTTGGGTGGGAGGGAGGGGAAGTGGGTGAGGTTGGGCTGTCGTGGGTGGGAGGGGAAGTGGGTGGGGTTGGGCAGTTGACAGTGGGAGGGAGGGAAAGTGGGTAGGGTTGGGCAGTTGACGGTGGGAGAGAGGGGAAGTGGGTGGGGTTGGGCAGTTGACGGTGGGAAGGAGGGGAAGTGAGTGGGGTTGGGCAATTGTGGGTTGGAGGGAGGGGAAGTGGGTGAGGTTGGGCAGTTGACAGTGGGAGGGAGGGGAAGTGGGTGGGGTTGTGCAGTTGTGGGTGGGAGGGAGGGGAAGTGGGTGAGGTTGGGCTGTCGTGGGTGGGAGGGGAAGTGGGTGGGGTTGGGCAGTTGTGGGTGGGAGGGACGGGAAATAGGTGGGGTTGAGCAGTTGAAGGTGGGAGGGAGGGGAAGTGGGTGGGGTTGGCAAGTTGAAGGCGGGAGGGAGGGGAAGTGGGTGGGGTTGTGCATTTGATGGTGGGAGGGAGGGGAAGTGGGTGGGGTTGGGCAGTTGACAGTGGGAGGGAGGGGAAGTGGGTGGGGTGGGGCAGTTGTGGGTGGAAAGGAGGGGAAGTGGGTGGGGCTGTGCAGTCGTGGGTGGGAGGGAGGGGAAGTGGGTGGGGTTGGGCAGTTGTGGGTGAGAGGGAGGGGAAGTGGGAGGGAGGGGAAGTGGGTGCGGTTGGGCAGCTGTGGGTGGGAGGGAGGGGAAGTGGGTGCGGTTGGGGAGTTGTGGGTGGGAGGGAGGGGAAGTGGGTGGGGTTGGGCAGTTGTGGGTGGGAGGGAGGGGAAGTGGGTGGGGTTGGGCAGTTGTGGGTGGGAGGGAGGGGAAGTGGGTGGGGTTGGGCAGTTGTGGGTGGGAGGGAGGGGAAGTGGGTGCGGTTGGGCAGCTGTGGGTGGGAGGGAGGGGAAGTGGGTGCGGTTGGGGAGTTGTGGGTGGGAGGGAGGGGAAGTGGGTGCGGTTGGGGAGTTGTGGGTGGGAGGGAGGGGAAGTGGGTGGGGTTGGGCAGTTGTGGGTGGGAGGGAGGGGAAGTGGGTGGGGTTGTGCAGTTGACGGTGGAAAGGAGGGGAAGTGAGTGGGGTTGGGCAATTGTGGGTTGGAGGGAGGGGAAGTGGGTGAGGTTGGGCAGTTGACAGTGGGAGGGAGGGGAAGTGGGTGGGGTTGTGCAGTTTTGGGTGGGAGGGAGGGGAAGTGGGTGAGGTTGGGCTGTCGTGGGTGGGAGGGGAAGTGGGTGGGGTTGGGCAGTTGACGGTGGGAGAGAGGGGAAGTGGGTGGGGTTGGGCAGTTGTGGGTGGGAGGGAGGGGAAGTGGGTTGGGTTGGGCTGTTGTGGGTGGGATGGAAGGGGAGTGGGAGGGGTTGGGCAGTTGTGGGTGGGGTTGTTTTTACAGTTTCTAAGCTCCATTCTTACTTTGGCTCCCTTCTGTCCCTCCATCCCTACAATCGCTTTCCCGATCCATCACTCCCAGCCTCCATCCGTCCTTACTTTCACCACCTTCTCACTCTTCTCCTCTCCTTCCCTGTCCCCTTACCTTCACTCCCTTCCCTTCCTCCCTCTGTCCTTACCCTTTCTCCTATTCTCCCTACCTTCGCTCTCCTCCCCGGGCGGTTGGTAGAACGATAGGCCCAGGGAGATGATGGCGGCGATCTCTAGGATGATGAGGGTCACGTCCTGCAATGCTTCCCACACCAGCTGCAGGAAGGTCTTAGGCTGCTTTGGGGGGATGAAGTTCTGTCCGTACACCGCTCTACGTCTCTCCAGATCCGCTGGGTTATCAGACAACCCTGCCGACAGAAAGAGACCATTCAACACGGAGACACTGCGCTTTAGAACTGACCTGCTGAGAGAGAGACCAGTCACTTCAGACACACTGTACCCCAGAGTTATCAAACACACCAGTCAAAAGAGATACCAGTTGCCTAACAGATGCTGCACCACAGGGTTATCAGAGAAATCAGCCGAGAGAGAGAGACACGCCACCATAGAGACACTGCACCGCAAGGTTACCAAGCATTAAGAGTGACCAGTTGCCAAAGAGATACAGCACTACAGAGTTCAGACAAACCAGCCGAAGAGAGACCTGTCACCTCAGAAACATTAAACCACTGAGCTGCCAAACAAACCTCCTGAGAGAGAGACCAGTCGCTAGAGACAGACTGCACCACAGAGTTATCAGAAAAAGCTCCTGAAAGAGAGACCGGACTCCAAAGAGATACTGTACCGCTGGATTATCAGACGAGTCCACTGCGAGACGTCAGTCAAAGGTGCAGCACAGGGCAGGAAGTGGGGTGGAGTTGAAGAGCACACTTACACATCCACACAGAAACGGCTCCCAAACAAAATCAAGTTTCAGCAAGAGCCACCTCTTCCACAAGACCTCAATTTCATCTAAAGCCTGAGGGCCAAACTGAAGAGCGCAGCTGATGAGCAGGAATATGAATGATCTTGAAAGGACTGACATGGAGGGACGGTCCAAAATACCTTCAAATGTGAGCCACACATTTGTCTAACAGCGCAGTAAAACACTCAGTGCAGTTATGAAGCTGTTTGCCAAGGCAGTTCTAAACCAGGGGTGCCAGTAATTGTGAAACGTCATGAATTTATTTATTAAATAAATGTATGATTTTTGTTGAAACCAATCAATAATCAATCATCTGTAATATCTTCACAGAAAAAATAGTCTGTTTTCATTTCATATAATGATATTTAAATTCCCAATTTTTCTCTCTGAAATAGACAATATTGGCTTTTTTAAGTTACCATGTATCTGACAAGTGAAAATTTCTAATTCCACTGGCAAATCTAGAAATTTGTCAAAATCTTGCTGCGCTGGCAAAATGTTTGTCTTACTGAGGGAAGAAAATGTAAACAAGTGTTTCATATCTTAATGCAAGATTAAAATGCTTGGTAAGTTGGACTTATTTTATGTTTTTTTTTTTTTTTGCAGTGTTTTGCTTCTTGACATTTTGAGTTTCTGTTTATAACGTTTATTATTTTATTAACCTTTTACGTGGGGTCATCGTGGTAAATGAGAAGTTGTTCTCAACTCACTAACCTGGTGAAAAAAAATGAAATGATATATAATGGAATAAATCATTTATTTTAACACATTTTTACCGCATTTCCTGGCAGGAGAGCCAAATTCAGGAGCTGGCTATACGTCTTTTGCACTTGAAATAAAATGTACGCTAATTTCCAAAATGCAAATGTCCTAGTTTTAGAAGAATGTATTGTCCACTTTCCCAATGCTCAGCACTTTCTTCATTCCAAATCTACTGCCTTATAAAACAGATGTGCAGATACGGTGTCCCTGGTGCGATCACCATAACCGCCACACTAATAACACAAAGAGCGGTACGGCAGCTTTAAACCAAAAACTAAAGTTCACCACCCCTCTCTACAAGGCCGGCCTCTTCTCCTGCCAGGCACAATCTATTAGACCTAATTAAGAGGAGATAACAATATTAAAATCGGATGGCTGAGATGAACATTTCCACAACAAATTTCAAGGGAAAAAAAAACCCAACTAGCTTCAAACACGTACCATCAGGCATCGTGAAACGGAGCATGCCCTTGTGTAATCAGAAATTTGGCAGATTCAAAACTTCAAAGGCCAACAATTTTTGTAAACAAACTTGATTTTAGTTACTTTTGTAATAAGATAAAAACCTGTTAATGTTCAAAATGGCAGCCTTTACTTGGAGGGCAGTTATTTATGCAGCCAGAGGTGTGTGTATGTGGGCCGTTTGTGCACGTGTGTGTATTTGTGTATTTGTTCTTGCGTGTGTTTATGTATGTGTGTTAGTACAAGTGTGTATAACAGAAGAGGGCGACAAGGGCCACATCTGTCCCCGGTTTTCACACAAACCTCTGACCTTTATTTAGTTAATATTCTTAAATAGCCAAACCCTTCATGAAATCTGATGCTCCTGCAGCATTTATTTAAATTCTCATGAATGACCAACAAAGACTGTTCTTGTCTCCCTAAATGATTTTTTCCTTTCATCTATTGAGTGAGCAAATCCACGTTTGTGTAAACAACCAATTAGTCAGGGTAGTTGTTGGACATGGAAACCTGCATGTACTCAGGCCGTCCAGCAGCGGACTGGTCCACCGCGGGTGTGTGAGTGTGTGTGCATGTGCTATGTGTGGTGCATTTGTGTTTCCAACTGATGTTCAAACTTGTGTGAGTTTAAGAGTGTTTATGTGCGTGTGTGTGTGAGTGTGTGTGTGTGTGCGTGTGTGCGTGTGTGTGTGAGTGTGTGTGTGCACGCGTGTATGTATGCATGGTGAGTGCGTGAGTATGTGTACGTGTGCGAGTGCGTGAGTGTGTGTGTACATGTGCAAGTGTGCGTACGCGCGTGAGTGTATGTGTGCGTGCGTTACGAGTGAGTGCTTGAGTGTGTGTGTGTGTGTGCGCGCGCGTGTGTGTGTGAGTTTCTGTGCTTGTGGGTGTGAGTGTGTGTGCGTGTACAGATGGCTATATCAGTATGTGTCTCTCTGTAGGGCTGGAGCTTTGGCACAGGAGCTGAACCAGGCTGTCACACACTGCACACCTCCTGCTGCCAATCCTCACCTGCTGTCAGCAATAACACCACTCCTCCTCTCTTCTTCTCTCTCTCTCACTTTCCCTCTGTTCCCCCCCTCCTCCTCACTCATTCTTCACTTTCCATCCATCCCCTCTCCCCTCTCTCAGTTCGGTGTTCTGTCTTTCGTTGTCCATTCTTCGCTCCATTATTTCACATCCCTCCTTCCCGCTGGCCCAGATGAGTTCCCTCCGCAACACATCCTCTCCGATGCATCGGCCCAATCCGTCATCTCACGTCTCTTTCATATCTCAGAATGTCTCGGCATAATAACGCAGAATGTGCAATCATTACCGCCGATGAATTTTAATACCGCGCGATATTAGCATTTCAATGCAAGGCCAAAAATAGCTTTCTAGTCATTTTTGTCAAAAGGTGGATACTCTGCATTTAAAAACAGTTGAGGACGAAAAGGCAGGGAGGTGATAGATGAAAGTAGAAATATTTTTGAGCAGAAAATTACATGAAAGAACACCAGCCTGGTTCATATTGTGACAGCTTACAAGCTTCCAGTTGCCATGGCAATAAGGAGTCAAGCACTATGAGTGTTAAATTCAACTTCCTGTCGGTTTCTCTCTCTCTCTTTTTTTTTTTTACTCTTCAAAATATGTCACCAGCGTCGCACAGCCGACACTGATTTGTCGCGTTTAAGGAACGCCGTTTAAATTACCACAATGATGCGGAGAGTGGAGACGAGTCCTTCGCGATTAAGGCGAGTTGGAATGGAGGCGCAGACGTGATTACGCTCGGGCCGGCGTCACACGTGCCGTTTTCTAAAGTCTGTGGGCAAATTCGGGGCGTCAAAGAGCTTTCCGGAAAAAGCTGCCTGGATGGTTATGCCCAAGGGAGTATGAAGGCTTGGGAAACAGGAAACAGGGGCCCTGCTGGACGAGGGGGGTTGGGGTCGGGGTGGGGGGCCTACTGTCAGAAGGCCCCTCTGTGTCGGAAGATGGACTGATGGCCCAATTACCTTACCCTCTCTCATTCCCCTCAAAGCATCATGCTCTCTCTCTCTCTCTCTCTCTCTCTCTCTCTCTCTGTCCCTCTCTCTCTCTCTCTCTCTCTCTCTCTCTCTCTCTCTGTCCCTCTCTCTCTCTCTCTCTCTCCTTCTCCCCTTGGTGTGTCCTTGACAATGCGGCAAGCTCTCTCTCTCTCTCTCTCTCTCTCTCTCTCTCTCTCTCCATCTTGTTCTTTGTCAGCAGTATTTGGTTTCTTTACTGGTATAATACTGAAATCTTTGTCTTATTTTTCTCCTCCAAGGATTAAGCGTTGTGTGCTCCGAGGATTCATGAATTCATCTCTGCCCCACACTGCTCTCCCAGGAACCATATTCTCAATCCTCAATGCCAGAACCTAAATTCCAAGAGAAATTCGATAACAAAGTAACATGTTTTTGAATATATTTCCCCTACAACATTTCTTTACATCCAATGCACTTGTGTTTTGCCAAAAGATATTAAAAAAATACAGGAACTTGTTTTCCGTCAGGTCTAAGGGTGATATGACCCTGTGTTTGCCGATGTCGTCACAAAAGTGGGGTGAGATGACAGCTTGAGTAACAAAACTGGGATGTTATCAGACAGCGTTACAGAGCCTCTCAGGGAGTCGACACACTCGAACCAGAAAAGGAACACGACAGTGGATGTTTTCAATGAGCAGGAGGTGCATATTCACAGGTGGTGCTGCCCTTTTGTTATAGACACAAGACATTTTTACGGGCAAGAAATTTTGATCACTTTTCTTTGCGTGTTCCTATATTAAAATAAAAGAGGAACATCCTTTAAAAATACTAGTTTTCACATTTTTAGACCCGCAGTACTCATTAGGAGAGAAAAAAATATGAATATAATTCAAATGTTATTCAAACACACAAAGTTAGGTGCCACACACCTACAGCCAATAAACAGACAAAAAATTATGTGTTTTCAATGTAAAAATGAGTGGTAAACATTGGATAAAGAGTTTCTCTAGACTGGGAGAAGAACACTGTTGCTGTGAGAGCAAACCTGTGTGTTTAGAATCAAATGATCACTGATCATTGGTGGCTTGATCACTGGACACAATGAAAGAGGATCAATCTGATCCTGTAGACATGAGGAACACGCATGATGAAGACTTTTCATGAATCATACGGCAAAAACTCTCCACCTTAACAACCATTTTAGTCTTTTCCTGACAGTAAAAATCTAACATACAAAACCGCCTGTGAGGAAAATTTAGTAAAAACAGAATACATGTAAGATGTAAGACTAGGTTCAAGACTGAAATACTTTTTGAGATTAACTTATTTTAGCCTTTTTGCAATATAAGGGAGTTGGAGACAGAAGGGGCAGTTAGAGACGTGAGGTTATAAACAATCAAGGTAAAATGAGCTCATTTGATCAATGAAACATGGCTACAAAAAAAAGGCCATAATATGCTTTTTGTAACACTGCATCAGGGGTAGCCGTGGTCGGAAGCACGGCATTTTCAGGTTGTTCGGCCGTATATACCAATACTGTGAACATGATATCTCTGGGACACATGGAGGGGAGTAATTCAAATTCTGTTAAAATGTCCACGTGGACTCATGAATGAACTGATCAGATTTTTGCGGTTAAAGATCAGAGGTTAAGGTTGCTGTGCGCTCAAGTCCTGCTCATTGCTGTGATATTTCCGAAATGCCAGGAGGACTTCTTTTTTTTTTTCAAATTAGGCAGAAATGTCCAGGTGAACTCAAAAATGGACTCATTAGATTTTGGTGGTCGAGGGTCAAAAGTCAAGGTAACCTCAGGTCCATTAAATTTTTGGTCCCCACAGACTTGTCCTGGACCATTGGAAGGGGGTCACAAATTGATCTACAAAGTCCCACCCCCTTTCCTGATTGGCTAACCCATTCTCCTCCATAACTATTGACCTGTGTGCCACAAAGAGGAGGGGGTCGGTTATTTAGACCCAGGAAAGGGTCATATGGTTATTGATGAAGCCCCACCCCCTTTGCTGAATGGCTTAGCTTTTACTCTTTATAACTTTTCAGTTGTTAGTAGTATAAAGTTGGGCATGGGTTTGTTTGAAATGTTGGCTTTATCAAGCCCACCTAAAGTTTGTTCACAAACTTTACATTCGTGTTGGCTTTGCGGATCCTGAGCTTCCGGTGAATGTTGTTGCATCACATGACAATGCTGTCAATCAGTCCTCCGTTCTCTTGATCAAACATAGTCCCTTAATGAAGGCAGCATGTTTCTCACTAGGAATTATTCTCTGGAATCATACATTACGGTGATAACTCCCATTTCACCTGATATCTTTTACAAACAACTAAACAGTTACCTTTTTGTGCAAATTTCTACCCAAACTGTTCTTGAACTGCGCTCAAAACAGGTGTAATCATGGCCTCTTCTAAAAAGGTGACACTCTGTTCCTGTGGTACTGTGACCGAGCCTCGTCAGCCTAGAAAAACAACACAGCTGCACCCAGAAGCCAAAACAACTGCAGGTTCATATAACATGATACTGCACTTTCAAATGATATGTAGTCCTCCATCATGGCACAATTTTTCTCCGAATAAATACACAATGATGCCCAGTAGCCCAGTACATAAAGTTTCAAATTCCGTCTACAATTTTGCAACATATAGTGCTGTGAGATAGAATTTGCCCCTTCCCAATTTCTTCTATTTTTGCATATTTGTCACTTAAATGTTTCATATCATGAAACTAATTTTAGTGAACAATAGTGGGTATAAGTTCACTAGACAGACTCAGGCATGATTACAACCAGCCCCCATTAATCAAAACACCACTTACATGGCGCTTGTCCAGCAATGTGAACGAGGCAAATAACAGCACATGATGCCATGATCTAAAGAAATTCAGGAATAGAAGACAAAGTCTGGAAAGGGTTGCTAAGCCATTTCTAAAGCTCTAGGACTAAAGTGAACCATGGTGAGAGCCATTATCAACAAATCGAGAAAATCTGATACACGGGTAAACTGACCAAGCAGTGGCCAGGCTACCAAAACTCCTCCAGGAGTGCATGGATGACTCATCCAGGAGCTCATGAAAGAACCCAGACCAACATCTAAAGCACTGAGGGCCTCACTTGCCTCAGTTAAGTTCAGTACTCATCACTGTAAATAAGAGGGACCAGGCAAAAACAGCATCCATGGGAACCGCTGACTGTGAAGAACATGAAAGATAATGTCACATTAGACAAAAAAACATCTTGATTAAGTTTTTTGGGATAATATTCAGCAAACAGATGAATCAAAAATGGAACTTTTCAGATGATATTAGTCCGATTAAATCTGTCATACAGCTTACCCAGAGTTTGAAGGCTCTGGGCACAAAGTGGCATGACTTGGCAAATATGTTGAGTTAAAGCAACAATATTGTGATAAAAAGAAAAGAGAGAAGAGGGCAGCGTTACAGAAACAACAACATCTGTCTGCTGGGACTGTCTGAAGCTGTGTAATGTAGAAAGGTTGGTGGCTCAAGCCATCAAATTGTGAAAGTATAAGCACTTTTGAATCCATGTCCAATTCGCTGGGAAAAAATGATGAAAAAGGAGGGATGAAAGGAGAATCATCAGGCTATTGCAGAAAAAGTCAAATCTGACCCAACATGAGGCTACGCAGCAAGTTTGATGTTTCTAGCTGCTGAAATGTGCGAGTATGAGCAGTTTTAATAATGACCCATTATAAGTGAATGGGGACTGAGAAAGTGACAGATGTGAGGTCACCTTGACTTTTGACCCATGACCTCCAAAATCTATCTTGACCTCCAAAATCTATCTAGTTCATCCTTGTGTAAAAACAGACAAATGGAAAGAGACAAGACAGACTGCAGTAGAGTTAGTAGGTGCAGAAATGAGAGTCTGTGAGTGTGTGTTTTGTGAGAGAGAGAGAGAGAGAGAGAGAGAGAGAGAGAGAGAGAGAGAGAGAGAGAGAGAGAGAGAGAGAGAGAGAGAGAGAGAGAGAGAGAGAGAGAGAGATTTTTTTTGTTTAATCCTGACCTGCTTTATTGGGATAAACAGGCCATTGAGGGGATGTGTTGATCTCTGGGCTTATGGAGGTAAGTGAGCTCAGACTGTCTGTCTGAGACTGTGTGACCACAAACTGGCTTTTACACTGTGTCATACCGTCAGCAGCAATAAGCAGCGAAAAGTGCAACCGACGGACTGAAATCTGCAGTAACACAGGAATCCACCACACAACTGCCGCACCACACAGCGACTCTGAAGTACTTAAGTACTATCAGGAGTGCAGGTGAAAAGGCCAACCACGAACGGACAGAGAGAGGATAGAGAGAGTGTGAGGTGAGACTGGGCGAATACGGCTCACAATTAAAGAAAATCTACCAGACCTGACCGGTTTATTTACCCTTGATGCTGGAGAATTGCATCATCTGGACAACCGTTTGAATTTGAACTCAAAGCGAGCATGTGGGTCGAAATGACCTGAAATTTAACGAGACAGAGAGAAGAGAAAGAAAAAAATGAAGTGGGAGGGATGGTCCGAAACACCAATATGCTCAAAAAGTTTGAGACATGCACACACATATGCAAACGAAGCTTCAGGGCAACAAATACTGTGAACGGACGTAGAAATGCACTCACATACGCAAACACACGCACACACAGTCATGCACACACTAACACATGCGCGTATACACACACACACACACACACACACAAGTATATAAGCAGACTTGCACTCACGGACAAACACGCATATTTGCACCCACAAGTGTTTACACATGTCCATAGAAACACACATGCACACACACATTTATGCATGTGCACAAAGACACGCACACACACACACACAGATGAATCGAGACAGTTAGGCACTTAGAGAGGTGGACTCCAGCGTTCTCTTACCCTCAGTGGCAGAGGTCCCAAGCTCTCTGCACAGACCCCCGGTGTCGCCGTACGTCTCCTGGATCTTCTGCAGGGCCTCCGCGCCCCGGAGCTCCATGAGCGCGCGCAGCTCATCCAGAGTGGCCCCGAATGCGGCCCCATGGTTGGGCTCCGGCCCCGCACTGCCCCTCTGGCTCTTGGGGCAGAACTCCACAGCACTATTAGTCAAGTCCCCCATGGCGGAAATCTCTCCCGGCTGCTGCGCTTAGTGCACTATCGCCAAATATTTTTTGCCGTTTTTGTTTTCACTAATTACATTATTTCTCGGGGACTTGAAGAGATTGAGAAAGGGCGGGGGGGAAATTTTGTTTTAAATTTCTCTGTTTGGGACCTGTACTGGTCTCGCTCTGCTCTGCAGGCTTGTGGGTCGGACCAGCGCTCCGTTTCTTTCGGAGTTCCCTGCTGTGTTTTTTGCGCCAGGATTTCACTCTATTTTCTCCGCATATCCCGCTCAGCGTTCCCCGAGTCCCCCCCCACACGTCAGACATCGGTGTGAGGGTGACCCCACTCCATCCACAGCTGCACAGCGGAGGGGGGCGCAGCAGAGGAGCAGAAAATGGCTGACATTCGGGAGCTGGAGGGAGGCGGAAACTAAGGGGGAAGGGAGGTCCAGGTCAGAGAGGCAGAGGTCAGAGGTCAGGGGTTTGAGGTCAGGGTTTTGAACAGCTGGGCATTATGGGTACCTGGAACCTGGAGAGGAAACAGGAATAAAAGATGGAAGACATTATTAGGACCGTGAGCTGTTTCCTGCTCTGCTAGTGTAACTCAACACATAACCAAGTCACTTTGGGATGAAAAAAAATTAATCTTTGGGTCGGGTCAATTATTAACCCCATAAATCCTGCATACCCATTCATGGGTCCACAATAAAAAAAAGCGAAGCTTTTCCTAACTTTGGACCCCCCCCCCCCATTTAGTACATAGTAGCTGGTATGTAGTGAACAAGTATGATTTGAAACAAGGCGTGAGTGAACACACTGCATGGATTTGATATTTTTTAAATTAACATGAGTGTGCAAAAGAGGTTCCTTTATTAGAGTAAATAATGCAAAAATCCTTTATTGCTGTGCACTGATCGCCATAATACAAGTAAGAAAAGTCAGTTACGTGCACACCTGCCTCTTGTGTGTTAGCCAGGGCTGCAACACAGTGTGGCAGTATTAGTGCTGAAGTTGAACTGCCCTCGTATGACAGATTGCCGCTCATCATTTCACTCCTACTTAAGGCTATCGCATCATGCGTGTCTGCATTTAAATACACAGAGAAGAAACGCTCCCACTGACAGACTGCAGAAGAAGCTGCGATAGTCCTTGCGTGTTTCTCACATGATGGGGAAAATTGAGCTAACATCATTTTAGGCTTTACTGCTAGCCCACAGTCCCATTTGAAACTGGCTTCCCACTGAGGGACAGGAATATTCTCAACTCATTGCTAAAAAACACCAGCCAAGAAGTCATGTTCACAAAACCTTTCAGACGAGAATCCAAAGACGTATCATAACTACTCTGATCTAAAAAGGCAGATGGAACACATATCAGCGCTGTGACCAAAATGTCGTACAAATATGGACCTTCGAATAAAAATTGCCTGCAACAACCAAACGTTGGTTCAAGACAAGGGAAGGGACTCCAAGCAGAGAAAACTTAGGTGATTGCATTAGCCATGGAGCAGCAATGAAAATGACCAAATGTTCTATTCATTGGAAACAGCCATGCAATGGATTGTGGGAGGAGAGAAAATGAAATGAGTTGTCTAAGCTGGAGAATCTCCTTTCCAGAGTCAGTGCCATTCAAAAACCCTCACAAAGTCCGCAGTCACCGTTTTACTGAACTTTAATTCAGCGGCGGAGGTTCACCTTGAAATTACACACAGAACATCACACAGTGAGCAGGGTATAGTTCATTGGACTGTGACATATTTTAGTTATTTCTGTTTTGTTGACTGAGTTAATCGCTGGATATTAATGCGATGAAACATGCACTTTAAATGCTGAAGAAGCGACTGAAATAAAAAGTCCCTGAAACAAGCAAGTAGAGAATCACCTGGGAAGATACCCAATGTCAGTTGATGTCAGTGTGTCGCAGACTTTAACCTACAAGCAATATGTGACCAAAAAATTACTTCATCCTACAACCTGAAATCAAAATAAGTTGGAACACAATGTTAAATTAAAACTGAAAGGAGTAATTTGTACATTATCTTTGACCTGTATGACGATGAGAGCAATACAACAATACATTATTTGATACGTCTTCAAATGAATTTTACTGATTTTTTTTTTTTTCAAATTAACCACTAGTTACATTTTCAATTCTCACAGCATATTTCAAAAACATTGGGACAGTATTTACCACCTTGTAACGTTGCCGTTCCTTTTCACAACACTTAACCCCTTTGCGCAGAAGCCAAATCTGGCTATTTAGGTGTTACCTGATTTATGGCTTTATAATTCAAGACTGCAGCTTTACAGACAGAAAAACTTTGGCTCAATTGAGTGTAGACACTTGAAACATTTAGACTCCCATCGTATTTCAGTTTATTTTTATGATTTTGGTGGAGAAAAGGGGCTGCAAACACAAGAAATCTTCATGAAAATTCAACTTTGAATTAGCAAAAAAAAATAATACTGAAAATTGTAAAACTGCTGGGGGGGGGGGGGGGCTGCCAAGCTGTCACGGAATTACAGTCCTACTACATTTTGGGTAACTCTACAACTAAATAAGATTAAATCAAGTATGATGTGTCATATTGAAGGTATTAACTTGTTCTTTAATATTATTTAGTGAAAATATATTTTTTGAGAAATTTTCATAGAAGAAACAAGCAAAAACTACTCCATGGAATTACACAAAATAGACGTGGTTTTTTTTAATGTTGTGTTTAACTATTCAGAAAATGATGTTCCTGTCATAGTTAAGTTATGAAACTTCAATATGTTCATATTTAAGGTGTTTTTTGTTAATACTGTAAGTTATAGAAACAAATATTGACTTTAACCCTGCTTTATGGGCAAGAAATTTCAAAAAGTCAATGTCACGGAATTACAAGAGGCAAATTGTCATGGAATTACAGCAATAGTGTTAATTAGTTTCAATGTACTTATTTCAATATATTACATAATTATTTACACTTTTACAGTTAAGCAATATATTACAATGAGTTTTCCACTTACAATGACCAATCATAATACATACTTCAAATTTTTTTTTTATTCTCCATGTCAACATTGGCTTGGCGGACCCCTGGGGCTTAAAACTATACATTTCTGGAATCATAAACTTTTTAACCACAATTACAATTCATCTTGAACATAAATTCTAGATTACCTGCTTGCTATGAGCCAAATAAGACAGCTACCCAGGTGTCTCCCCAAAGTCTGAGATCCATCAAAATGGTTCACTGTCAAATCTTACATTAATCACATATTTAACAGAAATTAACTTTTGGGGCATGAAATTCAGCATGAATTAATGATTTTCTGGTTGAGTTTAGCATGAATTTATCAATATCAGTGCAGTTGAACATCATTGGTCACCAGTAACCTCTCCAAACACAAAACATGCCTTTTCTCCCCAATAAAGTTAACAGTATTGTCCATTTTTTGTCGAAGTCCCCCTAGCATTAAATAAAGTGCTGATTAAATAGCTATAACATTCACACTGCAATGATAATCTAACCGCTCTCACATCCGAGCTCATAACCTTATACCTCACAAGGGTAAAAACTCACTAACTCAGTAAAATCTGAATTCTGAAATATACCTTGTTTTAACTGAACAGAAATTTAACTTTCAGGAAGAAATAAAACGAAATATGTCTCCATATTCAACAGAATGGTGTAAGGAACGTATCGAGGGATCTACCGACGTGCGTGAGCTGCATGCATATGGAGAAACGAAAACCTCGGCATTCGATGTCTTTAAGCTGCTTTCACAGCGAATGCAAAACAAATTTTTTTGCACGACAGATTACATTCAAAGTCAATGCAAAGACGCGAATACATCTTTGCATTGATTTTGAATGTAATCTGTTGTGCGAAAAATTCGTTTTGCGTCCAGTGAGAAAGTGGCTTTAATCAACATCTGGGGACTGCAAACACAAAGCGATTTGTGTTTCAGAGATTTTTTCCCCATTCTTCCTGCATTCAAGTCTTAAGAACAGGGTCTTCATTGTTGCAACTGGCATTTCAAAATGCCCCAAACATTTACAATTGGAGATGCATCGGGACTGCAGGCAGGCCAATCCAATGCCCACACCCTCCACTTATGCAGCCACGCCTTTGCAATGGATGCCGAATGTTGTTTTTCATTGCCATGTTAAAGTATGCATGTATGTCCCCAGAAAATATGTCTCCAAGACACCGTATCTTGCTCCAAAGTCTTCACGTACTTGTCAGCATTAATAGCGTGTTCACAGAGGTGCAAATTACCCTAGCCAAGGGCACTGATGCAACCTCATACCATGGCAAAGCATGGATCTTGGACTTGGCGCTACTAACAGTCTGGATAGTCCTTTCCTTTACTTGGCCCAGGGACTACGGTGTCCCTTTCTTCCAAGAAACACCAGGAATATTGATGTGTCTAGGTACAACCCCAATTCCGAAATAGTTGGGACAAAGTGTAAATTGGGAATAAAATGAAAATGCAATGACCTTCAGATCACATGAGCCAATATGTTATTTACAATAGAACATAGATAACATTTAAAATGTTGAATCTGGGACATTTTACATTTTTATCCAAAAAATTAGTTTTTTTTAATTTTCTGGCAGCAACAGTTCTCAAAAAAGTTGGGACACAGGTAAAAAAGGGCTGAAAAAACAATTAATATATAAGAGAATCAGCTGAAAGAACATTTAGCAAGTAATTAAGTTAACTGGCATCTGGTGTGTAACATGATTGGAGAGGCTGAGTCTTAGAGAGGCTGAGTCTCTCAGAAGTAAAGATGGCCAGAGGCTCTCCAACCTGCGAAGGCTTGCGGAAAAAAATTGTGGAATACTTTAAAAACCATGTTCCTCAATGTGCATAACATCATCAAAAGATTCAGAGAAACTGGAAAAATCTCAGTGCGTAAGGGACAAGGCCAAAGACCTTTACTGGATGCCTGTGATCTTCAAGCCCTCAGACGCCACTGCATCCCTCACCGGCATGATTCTGTCATTGACATTACTAAATGGGCCCAGGAATACTTCAAGAAACCACTGTCTGTAAACACAGTCCGCTGTCCCATCCACAGATGCCACCTAAAACTCTATCATGCAAAAAGGAAGCCATTGTTGAGCATGATCCAGAAGCACCGCCGTGTTCTGTGGATCAAGGCCCATTTAAAATGGACTGTAGCAAAGTGGCAAAGTATCCTGTGGTCAGACGAGTCCAAATTTGACATTCTGGAAATCATGGGTGTCGTGTCCCCCAAGCTAAAGATGAGAAAGACCACCCCTCTTTGTATTATCAGCATTCAGTTCAAAAGCCAGCATCTCTGATGGTATTGGGCAGCATTAGTGCATACGGTGAGGGACACTGGCATGTTTTATAAAGCACCATGAATGCTGAAAGGTATATAAAGGTTTAAGAGCAACATATGCTCCCCTCCAGCTGACATCTATTCCAGGGAAGGCCTTGTGTATTTCAGCAGGACAATGCAAAACACACATACTGCAGCTATTACAACGGTATGGCTTCCTAATAGAAGAGTCTGTGTGCTGAACTGGCCTGACGCAGTCCTGATCTTTGCACAAATTGAGAACAATTGGAGCATAATTAAACGAAAAGTCCGTCAAAGGAGACCCAAAACTCTCCAGCAGCTAGAAGCCTGTATTAAACAAGAGTAGGTTAAACTATAGAAACTTGTCTCCTCAATGCCCAGACACCTCCACTCGGCGTTAAAAGAAGAGGTGATGCTTCACCATGGTAAACAAGCCCCTGTCCCAACTTTTTTGAGACCTGTAGCAGCCATCAAATTTGAAATGAGCGCATTTTGTGGATAAAATTGTAAAATTTCTCAGTTTCAACATTTGCTAAGTTATCTCTGTTCTATTATGAATAAAATACCAGTTGCTGTGATTTGAAAGTGATTGCGTTTTGATTTTATTCACAATTTACACTTTGTCCTAACTATTTCGGAATTGGGGTTGCAAGTTCCCACTGTGTGATCCATCACAGATTCCTCCAAACCCTGAGAAGTTGACTACACTTCTGGACATTGTTAATATAAGGTTCCCGTTCTGTACAATCAACTTTTAACTGACATTTGTGGATGTTACTGCGCATTGTAATTCTTACCGAAGGTTTGCCACAGTAATCCTGAGCCCTTGTGGTTATATTGCTGACAGATAAATGACAGTCCTTGATGCAGTGTGGTCTGTGTGATCAGAGATATTCTGCTTGCGCTTGTGTCCTTGCCCTTTCTGCAAAGAACTTCCTCTAGAGGCCTTGAATCTTTTAATAAGGTTACGCGTTGAGGGTGAAATATCAAAATCCCTCCCTATCTTTCTAAGAGGAATATTGTTTTTAAACCTTTCAGTGATTACCTCACGCATTTGTGGGCAAATAGGCGACCTTCGGCTCATCTTTGACCTCTCCTGGACGCAGCTTTAATACCAAATCATGACTAAAATCACCCGCTGACACCAGCAGTTTCAAATCACATTATTATTTACATTTTTTACCTCATTACTATTCCTAAATTGCCCCAGTCCCAACCTTTTTTGGAATGTGCACTACGCTAGAATGGCAGGAATTTACAAATAAAATGAAGTTAACAAGATAAGCTGTCAAATATCTTGTCTCCAGACTGTCTGCAATGACAAACAAGTCAAAGTAAATCAAGAAATCAGTGCTTCCTATTTCTATCTGAATTTTCCGTACTGTCCCAACTTCTTCCGAGTCGGGGTTGTGCATTATTATTAGCTCTCCAACATTTTTCAATGCACCCAGAAATGGGGGGATAACATGTAAAAGGTGCTGTAGCCTACCTGTGCAGTTACCCAGGTCAGGAGACCTTACCGCAGTTCTCATCCTCATTCAGAAAGGGCCAGTGCAGGTACAGGCTGCAGTTACACACCTGATCCCAGGAGTCAAACCCCTGAGTCTGTACTAAAGGCTGTGAATATTAGAGTCAGGTGTGTAACTGCTTGGCTGGGGTGACGGCCGGCGCCTGCACAAGCTCTTCCTGGATAGGGTTTTGAACTTGTTCTGATTGGTACATTGTTGATCAGGACAGAGTCAGTGGTGTGACTGGGAGTGTTTTAGACCTCAGTGCAAAAAACAATAGATTCACAGACCAGAATGCTGCCTTTATAAATAAACTCCCACTGCCAAGCTGGGCAGGCTAAACTAGCAAACTGAAATGGCCCCGAGGGAGAACCATGTCAAATTAAAAAAAAAAAACCCTGGAGGCAAACTACCATTTGTCTGAGGAAAGGCTGCAAAATTCAGGAGCAAATAAAGATTACTAAGTGAAGAACTGATCATCGTCACTCGGAGAACCAGACCGAGGAGAGAAACTGCAACACACACCAGAGCAGAAGATCGAAACAGTTTACTGGAGCAGAGCCCATCGCTAGAATACACCCTGGAATCTTGCAAAGTTGCAGAAACAGAATTGCGTTTTGAGATTGCAGGCAGCGAGCAGGAGCGCGGGCGAAGAGGCAGCAGTGCCGAGCGCTGGACCGCAGACAGCGGGGCGGTTAACACAGAAAGGTCGGGAGGTAAAGATGAGAGGACCTGCATGAATTTATGTAGAGATTATCGATTTTAGGTTTCACCAGTCTGGACATCTGCAGTGTCCGGCAGGCGGTTGTTTGCAGGAGGTGACAATGAGTAGGCGGGCCAGGGCTACGCTATAATGTCATTGGCTGCCCAGACTGTGGCAGAGTCATGTCTGAAATACCAAAATAATGCATGTAGTGACGGCGTAGAGGAAATAATCAGTCAGCAGGTCTGTCCTGCACCGTGATCAGTGTGGAACACAACATTCTGTGCACTGGATAATACATGCTATTGTCATTTCCTGTGGGTGATGACAGCCATGACGTGTGCTACACATCACATCATCCATACTGTGAACTGTAATAAGCTATCTAGGTATCTTGGCATACTTGTACGTTTTACGTCAGTCACACAGTAGTAGCTACTTTAGGCCATGTATGTACTTTCGGCCAAAATCTTGTATTGACGACAGGAGAGTCCAACAGCAGGTCCCAACGTCCCAACGACTGTAAACTAGTCAGGACTGACTCTGTCCGGACTCTGTTGTGGTCAGTTCCTCTTCTTCACTGCACCACTCTTTAACAATTTCATCTAAATTAATCTTAGGGCCGGTTCATACTCAACGCAAGGTACGCGAGCTCGAACACAAGGCAACGCATTGAGCAACGCAAGGTGTCCATCTTGCATCCTTGCGTAGCAAAGTGTGTCGTCCAAATTTTTGTAACGCGACGCGTCCCAATAGGGGAGGTAAAGCAAGTAATGCACCTTATGATGTCTTCAACACACCAAAAAGAAGAAAGAAGGTGGAGGAGACGGAGAGGACTTTGCTGCCCCCTATTGTATGAGCAGTGTACTGCTTTTTAACGAGGCACAGCGCAGCAAGGGACGCGCGTTCAGGCTTCTCTGTGAACGGAATGGAACGGACCTGTGGTCGCGTTCGCTAGCATACCATGCATTGAGTATGAACCAGGAATATTCCTGTACAGTCAGGGATTTAAAAATCCATTGATGAAATGACCTGGTCATTCAGTACATTCAGGTAGTGTGTTGACATCAGTTTACTGCTGCATAATGTTGCTGAGCCGAGACCTGATCAATTTAATCATAACACTGCCTCCAGAGGTTTGAGCAACAGGCGCTATGGAAGACAGAAGCGATGGTTCATGGGCTTCCGTGCTCACCCTGATGAACCCATTTCGCTGGACAATGGTAAATCTGGACTCACCAGACCACATGACCTGTTTTCATTGCTCTAAAGTCCAATCTTCAGGCTCCACACAAAAGTAAAGTTTGATCTGTTGTAGCTACATAGTTGTTTAGTGCCAATACTGCAAGTTTTCGTGGCATTGTGTGTATGAAAATCTCTCACTTTCAAAATTGAACACAGCCTAGAGTTCTACCATTGATTTTTTACAATGACAGTTCACCAAGCCTTTTAGTGATCTCTGAACACAATCGTCTATTGTCCAACCCCTTTCTCTGCTAAGTTGACATTCACTGTTTTTCCAGGTTTAAATAATGCTGTGGACAGTTCTTAACCCAATTCCAATTATTTCAGCAATCTCTCTAGTTGTTTTCTTTGCTTGATGCAGGCCAATAATTTGCCCCTCTTGAAACACTGTAACATCATTTCTAAAACCATAGAACATGCCTCTGACAAGGTAATTTAAGGAACAAAAAGCTTCACACTGCACCAGTCAGGGTTAAAAAAAAATGTTTCCGGCTGAAATGTATTAATCACTGCAAGAATGACTCAGTCAAAATACCTAAAGTATTTGCATATTTAAATCTAAAGAACAACTTTTTTTGGCCAGCCAGTGTATGGGCCAATCAAATACAGTATCTTGGGTTTGAATCTGGCCTGGGGCCTTTCTGTGAGGAGTTTGCATGCTCTCCCCTGTTCGTGTGGGTTTAACCAGAGTACACAAGTTTCCTCCAAAATTCAAATACATAACTGGAAATTCTAAATGACCCATACATTCATGTAACTGAGGGAATTGAATGTTATTCGATTCCTACAAGTGTTTAGAGGAGTACAACAGATGACATAATATAGCCGTAAAACAAAGCACTGAAAGCCTTTGTTAAAGAATATATAAATAAAAAAAAAATCTTGAGCCAACTATATCTGGGTTAAAAAGGGACAGTGGCAATTCATTTTTAAATGCTCTCATTTAATTATTTAATAACCTACTTTCATTTTGAAATATCTTTGGCCACCTTTAAAGGTGGTGCATAAATGTGCCCCATATTGAAGCCATTCTGTGATGCAGACAGTGCAAGGCTTCTAACAGCCTAGCTGTAGATCGCTGTGCCAGGCGAGTCGAGAACATGGTTCCCTGTGTCAAAGAAACCCTGGGCAAAATGTCAGATAGAACAGCTGCATGTTAGGAGCGATTTAAGAGACGCAGGGTACAGCCTGAGGAGGGGTTTTTCTCTAGGAACCAGTGGATGGGTTCTTCTCAACTTCATCTTTTTCAGATGGATTTCAGAGTCCAAAGCCCCACTGTGGGCACAAATCACAGCAACCCTACAGTCACCAGGCCAGCAGCCCACCTCTCGGCTCCCTTACCACCTATGGAAACCTGATCTCAAATCTTAAGAAGCAATCTGGAATACCAAAGATGATTGGCATATTGAGCATCCATCAATTAATTACAACCTTTACTTTGTCTTGTCTACGAAATAAAGGTTTTCTGTCTTTATGTAAATTTTCCATTCTCCAAGTTGGGGCTGTAGTTTAAAAAAAAGTCCATAACTCTTATAGAAATTGAGCCTATTTTCAACTTGGGTTAATTTCTTCGAACTGTGGGGGCGTGGTCAAATCATGTTTGATTGGCATCTCTCTGTCCAGTCGTGTCACTCAAATATTCTCCAGCCCCATAGCTCAAAACCACCAAATGCAGGCAAGCAAACCATACAGATTTTGAGTTGCAGGACTCGATTTCAGATGTTCTGTACGACTCAAATCCAATAATAGTGACTAGACAAATGTCTGTTGGTGAACAATAACATCCTTGAACATCAGTGTAGAGATCAACTAATGCTTTTTAAAAGCCAGCTCATTATCTGGGAGGCTCTGTAACAATGTCTGAAAGCAGAGATTACCTCCAAGCTGAAGGTTCACTGTGCTGTGATATTGACGACCCTCCTCCAAACTTGTGAAACCTGGACTGTCTACAGCAGACACACCAAACAGCTCAACACTTCCACCTGAGCCGTCTCTGTCGACTTCTACATATGAAGCGTCAGGATAAAATCCCAGACACCAACGTTCTGAAATGGGCTGGCATCCCCAGTATCCACACCTTACTTCAGAGAGCCGGAGCCACCAGGGCTGGCTATGTCACCAGAATGCCAGACAGCCGATTGCCGAAGCTACTGCTTTTGGGGAACTGTGTCAGAGCAAGTGTTCAGTTGAAGGCCAGAGGAAATGCTTCAAGGACTACCTCAAAGCGTCTCTCACACACCAGGATATCAACCCCACGACTTAGGAGTGGCTAGTTCTGAACTGCTCAACATGGCGAAGCAAGCTTGCCACAGGTGGGCGTGTGGCAAGAACCAAGTGCATCACAAAGACAAAAAGGGAACCAGGCTGCATGTAAAGCACACGCCAGCTTGAACAGGGATCCCACCCACGTGTGTCCCACACGTGGTCCAGCACTTCATGCCCAAATTGGCCTTACCAAGCATCTCCAAACCCACGGACCCAGATGAATTAAATCATGTTCCCCTCTGAGCCAAAGGACGAACAAGATGCCCGTGAAACAGTATCATTCTCCCCATCGGCAAAATTTACTGTATATTTTGGCCAAGTGGAGCCAATACAGGAAAGTATAGACTGAGTGGCCCAGAACATTAACTAGGGAACTACTCCGGGCTCCAAAATTATTCACAGCAAATTTTATCTGATTCCCATGAGAACTGTTTGACATGTTGCATTTTGAAGTTTGGCCAAAAAATGGTGCTCCAGGAAAGGTCACCAGAACAATAAGATTGCTCTTTTAACCACCAAGATGTTCACAGCAAAAACATTTAGAACATTAGAGCAGTTCAACTGACTGCATATGGAGATGTGGTTTAACCCAATGGTGGCGCTACGATAAGAGTAATAGAGCCATAAATATCACTGAGGTTCCCCCTCTATGCACCAGGAATGTTGACAGCAGATTTCACAGGATTCCCATTGAGGCAGTTTGAGTCATTACAATTCTTAAAAATAAAAAGTTTGACCTGGTGGTGGCGCTACTACAAAGGTCACAGGGTGACCAAAACAAGCTTTCTTTCTGCACCAGAAGTGATCACAAGAATTGTGACTTAAAGGGATATTCCACCCAAAAACTATAACTTGTATATCAATAACTCAACATTAGATGTCTTGAACTGACTAAGTTGTTTTGCACCTGGTGCAACTTTATGGCCACCAGAGAGTTTTGAAAAATTATCCAAATTCCTTTTTTGCTGGAAGTAAATGGGGTCACCCAGTAGCAACGGTAAAAAGTCCACAAAACGTATGTTGACAAACTTTCAAACCATTGTCGAACACATCATCCGAATCATTGTCGAACAGTGTAATCCAAGTCTGCTTTGTCCACTCGTATCCTCAGAACTCTCCTGAGAAACGTGGTTATTTTTCATTTGAAAATAATAAAATACCGCAGTTATGCTTCAAGTAAGCTTGCACATTCAACGGAAGTCCCGCCTCCCGGCTTGTTCCCAGAGGCTAACAAACTTTTTGAAACATCTTCTCCGTTCTCTCAAAAACTTTATTAGTGTCTGGGAACAAAACACAGCACAGTTCACAAGTGCATCTTCTATCACATGTGGGAGCGTAGCCTTAATTCTCAAAGAATCCACAAAGAACTCTAAATCTAGCTGCATATATAAAGTTGATATTAGAAGGAGAAATACCTCCTGGTAAAAACATTGCGGAACTCTAAAAATGCACGAGCATGTCTTTAGCCAGACGAAATGATATGACCTTAATTTGTAAAGAATCCACAATTAATTCTTGTTCTGGTAGCATTTGCACAGTTGATATCGGAAAGAGGAAATAACTCTCAGTATAAACCACCTCAGAGTTCTCAAAAATGCACATACCCAACATTACGCATAACAATTCTGTCCTGGGGGTTGCAAGCACATCGCAGTGAGATGGGAGCCCAGGCCAGGTTATCCACACGCTCTGATTTCCAAGCAGGCAAGTTTATCAAGTGGCATAAATACTGATTTTTAAAATGTGATGCTGTGCTCATCATTGTCCATGCACATACAGAAGTCACATTCCTTAAACACAGGAATGTGTTCATACAGCAGTCATAGCTTTGTATAACATAATAGGTTCAAAGATTTTTCTATGGAAGACATGTTGATGAAATAGGCCCACATTCAGCAAATAAAGAAGGCCCACAGTGATGTTTGAACAACGTAGTTGCATTTGGATTATATAATAATGTTTGCATGAGTCATATTCATTTAAAATGCTTCTCAGTTTTTAAAAATAAGAAATTGCAGTTTTTACAGGTGTTGTTTCACTGTAATGAAGTCATAAAGGTCTCAGTCTTTTAACCCTTTAATTCAGGGGTATTGCACCTCGTGTAGAAAGTCCCAGTATGACTACAGGCTTTCGTTCCAACCAGTGAGTGATACAAATGATACTATAAACCAAGGTCTTTAGCAAAGGCTCTGGGTGTTAATTTGTAGTATCAGGTGTGGAACTGCTTGGCTAGTAGGGCCTGCACCCACACCGGCCCTTTCTGCACGAGGTAATGCAAGTTAATGCCCTCGTTTAACGAATAAGATCACAAATATATGCTATATAAGACTACACAGTGCTGAAAGAGACCTTCTGATGTTGATGCATACATTTAAATAAATCCATTTTTGAAACATTTTTAGAAACATTCTGCCCATGCTCTTTTTCGTTTTGTTTTTTTTTTCCTGATATTTACTTCTCTCACTATCATCATCATCATCATCATCATCATTATCATATTTTCCCCTTTGGCACTTGTGAGGCCTACAGTTTCTCCTTCTTAAATCACAGGTTAAGCTGTCGCATAAAGTCTGTCTTTGTCATCTTTGTTCTTCTGGCCTGCATACAGTCCATATCGAGCAATCGCTCAACCAACTCCAAAGCCTATGTAGGATTATCTGTCCAAGAAATGCATCAAAGCACACAATATCTGATGAAATCCTCAAAAATGAAATCCTTGTCTTTTTTTGTTTGCAAAATGCATAAAGCATAGCTAGTATGTACAATATGAATGTAAAACATGAAAAGTTTCGATTCATTTTTAAACTTGCGTGTTGTTTAGGTTGGCATATGCCCTTCATAGGCCAATACTATCCTTTTCTTTATGCAGAACACCCATTACACAGACACACACTTAATCTCTATACTTCCCTACATAGACATACAAACAAAAACTCGCTAACTCTTCTTCACATTTTTTCAAGCATGGCAGCGTTCCCAAGCTCACATCGTGAAAAACCACCTCTTTTGAGGCACATCTAATCCAAATCTTAAGTCTGGCAACAAGCATTATCAAACTTAGAGAGTAAACTGTACCCTAAAAAAGTCAAGAAATAAGGGGAATATCTCAACAATGTTACTAAAATCAATGTTATTGTGATCTTGGGGCATTCATTTCCCAAAGCAGGATTACTGAGTTAGCTGGACAACTGCTGAGTGCACTACAGAACAGCTTTTCTTGCTCACTGGGGTCTGTGTTAGAGATTTAGGGGGATTTTGATCCTGCCCGGTGGAAACCTGCTGGCAGGCAGGCTTTCATTGGACAGTTGGCAAAGTAACATCATAGAACTGCATCGCATTTCGGCGTGGTGCAGCGATTTTAAGTGGCTTCCCCATTTTGAGAATTCAGGATTTGATACAGTGCAGTGCTATGAAGTACAATGCTATCATGACAGAAGAAGGAAGCTGTGTAGGAGCAATGGTGTTTTAGGCCGACACAGTAATGTACAGAGATGTACGTGGCGGTGCTGTTGTGCAATGCACTAACAGTAGCCCAGCATAGAGTCATGCTGTGTGGCATAATGGTGTGTACAAGGATATTATGTAAGCTAAATGATGCTGTACCTGTGGAGCTATGCTATTTGAAACATGATGCTTTGAAGCACTGGATTGGAGCATGGCAATGCATTGAGTAATGTCACTGTTACCGCTTTTGAGGCGAGTCGTAACAATTTCAGTGAGTTGTGCAGAAAGATATTATGGACGGATGATGCAGTATGCTTATGTTATGAATGTAGCACTATGCCAGACTCAACCTGGTTATGTAGAAATGCTCTCAGCCAAGCATTATATAGCGACAATATTAACCTACCAAAAGTACTGCAGAACTAAGCTTATGGTGTCGGAGGCGACGGCTTGGGGTATATCCCCAAATTACCCCAATCTTTGAATAGACCCAATATGATATAAAGCCCCTCAGGTCATGACCTTTCATTTGAACTGAATTTCAGGTCAATCGGACAAATGGTTCTGAAGATATAGCCAAAATGGTAATTTTCCATCACAAAGCGCCACCTGGTGGCAAAATATTGAACCATACAGGTATGATGTCATCATGTGACACCTTGTTGCACATATTTTCATGTCAATTGGACAAATAGTTCCAAAGATATGGCAAAAATGGTTAATTTTATGTGACAAAGCTCCACCTTGTGTCAAAATTTTGAACCAAACAGATATAATGTCCTCGTGGGACATGACCTCAGGTCATGACCTTTCATTTGCACTTGATATGAGGTCAATCGAACAATTTTATCCAGAGATATGATAAAAACAGTGATTTTTTCAGTTTTTGGCCCCTGGTGGCCAATCTAGAAATTGTAAATTGTCCAAAATCGAATCAGTTCTTCCTCTTTATGATACTTACTTATATGCAAAACTTGGAATTTCTAATTGAAATATTACTGAAGTTATCGCGTTAACACATAGTGCAGCGGTGGCGGCGGCGGTCAGACCAAAAACATAATATCCCCGGAACGCCATTCGGCTTTCGGGGATATAATGATGATGTGTAGCATGATTCTGTATGGAGCATTGTGACATACAGATACTGGTACAGTGACGATATGTCTGTGCAAGCAGAACCATAAAATGAAGCTATGTAGCATGATGCTGTATAGATGAATAATTTAGCGTGCTGTTCACGTTCTTCATTGTGATGCTGGGCAGGTGTCATGACATTGAGTAAATTCAACTCTGCAGCGTGCCTGTATAATGAGGGACTCAAGGTTGCATGAAGTTATATGTAGACATCTTGTAGCACAGTAGCATGTAACGCGATCCTGTGGCCAAATAACGAGGTAAATAATATCAATAACTGCGTGAATGCAATTTAGGCAGGTGTGATGAAAGTGACTGCTGTATTCCACAGTATTAAGCTGCATAATGCAACAAAGTCCGGTACTGTGGGGCCATTTAGGATCTCACTTTTTAACAGGGTGCCTTACTGCATAGTAGCATTTTAGCATGATATAAGCATTTAACCTTGAATTTCAAGATATAAAACACTTCCCTTGGACTGTTGCAGAGAATAAAAAGTGCACTACACGATATACTGACATTCTGTCTGACATTCACCTGTCGCTAAATACATCAATTTTTCAAAAAAAAAAAAATCGCACCGGTGAATTGGGATGGCATTGGTATTGCCGAAATAATTCTAAACGCAGTAATATAAATAACTGATACTGGACTGTGTACATTAATATTGCGACTCTGGTCATCAAAAATATGACCCTACTCAGTGTTCACATTCCAATGTTTACTTTTATTTGGTAGTAGCTGATATGGACAACATGATACTACATGCAGTGGTACTGGTTGCTTTTCACATTGAGCATAGCTTTCGTAGGCAACAGAGAGAGCACAGACTACTGGCATAGATATCTATGTCCTGGTAATAGGTTGGGCTTATCTGTCTCTAAATGGCAGCTGGATGAAGTATTCTATGAAAAAAAATTAATCCACATATTTAAAAATAAGCCCATTTGTATGAAGGATAATTTGCGTTCTAATCAGGGATTTGTCTTATGATGATATGAATGAAATTTGTTACAGAACACCATCGAGAATGCAGAGTGGCCCCAAGTAGTAGCTCATTGGCTGAAATCCAAGAGGTAGCCTCCTGTTCCGAGGCATTTCTCAGAAACCCTCCAACACTGATCAATCAAACTGCTGTCCTATTTTATATCTCTCCTCTCAGCGCCGCCCTCGACGCCAGCAAAAAAAAAAAAGTAAAAATCCTAGCAATAAAGGCCTTGGCTTTATGATTAAATTAAAACGGCCAATCGCGGGCGAGAACCGGCGACGTACACAGCTATCAAGTTCGACTGCACGGGATCACAACAGCCCTCCTACCCTGCGGTGACTGAAAAAAAAAATCACTGTCGCCGAACCAAACATGGCATTGCACCAATGTGGAAACGCACACGAGTGAGAGATGCGGTGCCGGATGCGAGTTCGTCAGAGAAAATGGTAATAAAATTACAAAATAATTGGCGGATCCTCGCTGCCCTGCTCGCTCGTGAATTTTAAAAGATAAAAGATCCTGTACTTTTCACCTTCAGGGGATTAACTGTTCGCCTTAGTCTCAGCAAAACCATGATATCTGTGCATACCCCGCGAGTGGTCATGCACGATGAACCACAGATTATTATTATTATTATTATTGTTATTATTATTCGTGATAGAAGCAGTAGTATTAATTGTAGATGTTGAAGTAGTCTATTAGTATTTTTGATAGTGCGGATTGTGTTCGCTAATCATAAGGTACAAGCTGAAAATCAAACTTAAAGCTGGGGAATTTAATATTTAAAAACCTCAGCGTCCGCTTTGGAAAAGGATAGTCATGGTTGAGTGCTTAACCGATGAAGACGTATCCCGGCTGGAAAGTGCAGCACTCTGGCCAGCGCAAAGCCCTCTGTGCAAATCTACCGGTGTGTGTGTGTGTGTGTGTGCGTGTGTGTGTGTGTGTGTGCGTGTGTGTGTGTGTGCGTGCATGCGTGCGTGTGTGTGTGTGTGTGTGTGTGTGTGTGTGTGTGTGTGTGTGTGTGTGTGTGTGCGTGCATGCGTGCGTGTGTGTACCCCCTGGTTGCAACAAACACTCTCTAGCCCCTTACTTCATCATCCGATACTCACACGCTTACTGGTGGACGATACAGCTGGTTTAAGCGCAGAAACACGGGGCGCTGCATCCTCTATATGCAGCGACTAAAATAACATCAATAAAGTAATGAGTATGAAAGCAGCACGAGCCGACGCTGCCCTGACCGCAAATGCATAACCATTTCATTTAGGATTAGAATTTTATGTTAATATGTATTTTTGTGATTTGATCCGAAAACACTTCAAATGCATGTTAGTTGCTCCCAAATGCGGGTTAAAAATGTACATAATCGGTTCAGTAGATTCTCCTCTAAACGATAAAAATGCATGCGTGCATTTTCGGATGTTAACGCACTCTTCATGCCTGACAGCATAATCTATGCACAGTAATAAAATAAAACCTTAAACATTATGATGCATGGATGTGCAATCGGGTACGAAGATGACATCCTTCGACTTACCAGGCCATGGTCCAAGGACGTTAACGGGGTGGCGAGAAAAAATCCAGTAACCTATTTATTGAAAATGAAAATTGAATAAACAAGCAGATTTCAATAGTTGGATGATCTAACGATGAATGATCCCTTGCGCGGTATTTGTCGTTTGTTGGTAGTTGATTTAAAAAAAACGCAGGTCCCTAAAATAGAGCAGTCGCCCGCGATGAGTTCCGCTTATGCAGAGGAAAGACGAAGCGATGGAGAGATAATATTAGAACGACTGCCTCGATGAACGAATAGACGGAGAAAACCAGCGCTATTTGTTGTCATTGATGCGGTTGTTTATTGTTGCCACCGTCAATAAGTAGGTGAAAGGCGCCACAGCTTTTGGCGAGATGCGAGATTTTGGATCTACATGTTGGAGACCCCTCGCTCGCTGTGCGCTGTTTTACGGGGAGCGCAGCATCCGAGCAGCGGCTTTCTGCTGGGTGGGGGGGAGGGGGACGGACCCTTCCGCGCGTGACACTCCCCTTCTCTACCTCCATATCACTGCAACCCCACCCTCTGCTTTCAGTGACTGTACAATCACGTCACCGCACTCACCGCATATCAGGAAAAAACGAACTCGAGCGGGCTGTGCAGATGAGGGGAATGGAGGCAGACCTCAGAAATGGCTTTGTAGGACGGCATCTTATGCTGCTCTTCTAACGTAGCCCACTGGGCGCAGTTAGGGACAGATGATCTGCGGAATACCCTGGACCTTTCGTGAGCCGAAAGATAGGAACAGCTAAGAAGACGAAATGAGTCAAGGCTGAGGAACGGTCCTTGCGCGTCCTTGTACACATTTTGACTGACAGGATTTTAGTTATTTATGCTGAGGGCTCCCGTCTTGGCCGGTAAAAGCATTTAGCTAATTGGTTATACATCGGCTGCCGGCTGCGTTCGCTCTAAAACATTCTTGCCAGAATAGGGGAGTGATCTCGCGCTTCCTTGAATTTCCTCATCTGAATTGCTTGCTTCCGTCGTTTGAAATTGCTCACTTATTTTTGCGTTCTGAGCATGAAGTCCTGTGCGGGGGTTCTTGTGATTTTGAATGTCCTTGTTTCCCTCAGGAATGCCATGGTTTTACCTGATTTTTATGAAACTTGGTAAAGAATCGCTGTTCTTCTCAACCTACAATTAAAAATGTTGCTCTCAAGGTCAAAGAGCAAGGTCACGCAGGCTTCTGTAGTAGTTCATTAGTCTCCGGACATTTTTGTATGTATTTCCGCGATGTGAAGAAAACATTAATGAACACATCAGTAAAACATGGCCGAAATAGGGTCTCGTGATTTTCATACTACAAGGTCAAAAAAATAATGGAGGCGAAGCAGTTTTGTCTCTGGTTTGACCACTGAAGATTGAAGTAATTTGAATGACATTGAGACTCTGATTTTACAACCTTGAAAATAACAATTGTTGTACAAAGAATCAGTTGAATTGATGTCACAAAAATGAATATTCAATTTTTTTCTGCATTGAATATATTTCTAATAACATGAAACCCTATCTGCAACTCCAATTCTCGTTAACTAGAATAAATAATAATGAATTACGTACTAAATTCACATCAGTTAATTATTATTTTTTGCTTAAAAGTTATTATTAACTATTACATTCCGGGAGCTGACGGAGATAAGTGGTGTACATCCCAACTTTCATTCTGTGCATGTACTGATTGACAAGAATTTGTAGAAGGGTTATTGGATTATTACAGAAGTTTGAGTATGGTGAAAGGTTAGGCAGAGAACAAGGTGAAAACTACTCCTATATGGATAAAATACAAATGCATTTATGTGTGTACATTGTAATCCTTCCACAGTTATAGGCCACACCCTGGAAGACATTTACTGAGCATCAGATATTGGCTCTAGGTTTGTCCAATATGTTTTTGGGTGATCAGTCAAGAGTGGTGTTTTTTTTTCTCATCATTGTACTACAGTACTCCATTTTTCATATTAAATAGCTGTGCACATGACTTCGGTGCGGCGGTTCAATTGGGAAACTCTTGGGAAACAGCTAAAGCTGCATGACTTAAATTAGAGAACATGTGTCTTCTGATCAACCAATCACATCTGCGCACGTCACATCAGGAAAGGTTCTCTCTTTTCAAAGACTGCTAATCACGCTAACTCTCCACAGCTGTTCTCACATGGTATCGCATTTTCTGATGCTAATGCTGCTACTCATTTAAAACATTTTTTTTGCGCACCTCCTTGCTGCCATTTTGTTGTTTTACCTCCTTTTGCCACAATTACACTTTGGTGCTCTCCCACCGTGGGTACAGGTCGTCCGGATCCTAACTGAATGGACTCAGTACAAGTTGGACTCCAGATAATTTGGACCCAAAG
>CM056585.1:5691830-5894330 GCA_029721435.1 Gymnothorax reevesii | reverse complement strand
TCCTAACATTTCGATAAGGGGAAGTTGTACGATTTCCAGTTCAAGTGTGATTCTGTTGGATTGTTCATTTAAACATAAAAATCTGAAAAAAAGCCAACAAATCCATTTATTTGATATTTATATATTTATTTTATTTATTTCCACTGAAGTGCAGCTAAAAACACCCCAACCCCTAGTACTCAAACTAGACACTACACTTCACTCCCGGGAAAGCCTCATTGATACGCAGCCATGACAGAGCCACAGGTAACCCCAGCGCATTAGCAGGAAATGTCGCTTTATCATCTTAATAGACAAGCGGGTGAGAAAGGTACTAATTTTCCACAGGTTTGCGGGATGAGCAGATGAGCCGGCCTCCAGTACTTCTGTTATGTGCCTCCCAGGATGGAACCTAAAAATACAAATCATGGCAACATTAGCCGGTTAAATAAACACTCAGTATATGTGACGAAACATGGAGTTAGTGTGAGCACACGATCGGTCGTGCTAAGAACAAATTATCCTTGTCAATCGCAGAGGAGCTCCAGCTGATTTACCGCTGCTCTGTCTGCGCTATGCACAAAACAAGCTAGAAAACAGGAAATACTCCACCTCAGGGGATGTTCGGAGCCCACAGGTGGATACTGGGGTGGAGGCGGGATGTAGACTAGCAGCAGGCGAGTGTGATGCAGCAGCAGAGGGCCATG
The DNA here is from genome assembly GCA_029721435.1 of Gymnothorax reevesii. Classification (NCBI taxonomy): domain Eukaryota; kingdom Metazoa; phylum Chordata; class Actinopteri; order Anguilliformes; family Muraenidae; genus Gymnothorax; species Gymnothorax reevesii. The sequence goes on along the minus strand of CM056585.1, from coordinate 5,893,644 downwards.
CAGGGTAGGGGCATGTTATGCCACTAATGCAGGGCAGGAGAGCAGCTCAATGTGGGCAGGTGTCTGCCAGAACTAGCTCCACAAGCAAGGTCTCCTTTAACCCCTTGTATACGGGAAACGCACATACGCAGGCTTGCTTGCTGACCCGAATACCGGGAACCGTAAATGCGCAGAATGCTCTGTTGACCACCGTGGCCTGATTTGAGTATGTGGCTGCGCTGCCGCAGCCAGGATTGTTGGCTGGCTCCGGTGAAGATCGCCAAGGAAGAATTTCATTCATCGCCTGTTTTTGGTAATGACTGCCAGGAAAAGTATTTTATCCACAATTTTTGGATGATGGCGCAACACGACAGTAGAAGCTGAATTTTTATGCTTCATTTTTCATTCTGTGTAAATGAATACGAAAAAATATACAAAATTACTGTCACATTCCAGTACATCCGTTTTGTGTGGCACAGTTTATTACACGATTCAACGTGCAAACGAACTTCGCAAGTGATGCATCTGAACCGGGACCCGCGGCGAACTTTGTCCTTGGAAAAGACGATGCACTGTTTCTGCGGTTTTTGGGGTCTTTGCCATGGGTGGATGGCTCTCCAAGAAGTGTCCTCCAAGAAGTCTGTTCGGAGCTGGTGACTTCGGTTCACGGTTGGACACAGTGGATGTGAACAAATCGGCAGGATCAACTTGTCGTAACATGGCTCTTATATTACCGAAGCAGATGATGTGCGAGTTTAGTTCAATTGGTCGCTGATTGTCTTGTTGCAAGATGCGAAAGACAAATAAGCCGAAAAACCTCGGCTTATATACCAATTGAAGCAGTTTCCCGTATGTTTTGCCCAGATGTTCAAAATTTGTATCTTGAGATCAGGATCCATAACTAATCAGCAATTAGCTACTTCATTAATCTGACCCAGTATAGGTAATAAATCATTCACGGCAAATGCCTCACAGCAGTTGCATATTGATACCCCAAACCATCGACCATATCCATCCGCGAATACGTGGTTCCCGGCCACAGGAACAGATCACCTGCTCACATATACGCAGGTCCGCCTGACTGCCTGGCATGTATTGCATATATGCCGGTCACTTGGACATAAAGTCGAATACAAACCCGTACGCAAGAGGTTAAACATTTCCTGATGATTGTTTGAAACAAAATAATTATTATTGACCATGAAAAATGATGGAGGCACTGTATCTACTCAATTTTGGTGGGATGGACAACTCAGGACCTGTACAACTGCAGTCAGCGCTGGTTTTTGGCGCATGGCCTTATTGTGAAATGAACTGATCAGTTAAAGCAGTCGATTACATAGTTAACTGATCTCACCACCTCTAGGGTCTAAAGTGGGTGGTAAGTGCAAAACCAGCTGACCCCGTGGCTCTCTACAACCAGGGTTGTCCACCACCGATGTGGAGTCCTGCATGCAAAGTAAGCATGCACAGCAGTGCTCACTATACTTGTACCTGAAGATCTACCATCCTGTCAGATCTCATAGCAAATCAAATCTATCACACCTGACTCTACTAATTGGCCACAGAACAGGATGTTTAGCTTTTGTGGGAGTTGTGCTTTGTGTGAGTTGGAATGCAAACCTACAGGATGATAGACCTCCAGCACCAGGGTTGGTGGCTGGTTGGAGGTGTGACTTCTCACCGGAGCAGATGACGGCTGCGTCCTCCGAGTGCAGACAGTTATGTATCCCCAGACCGTTGTGTCTGCACTGGTCCAGCAAGGTTTCCGATCCGGAACATTCCAGGTTGTCCAGCATGATTGGACTTGTGCCAAACCCGAATTGGTATACTGGCGGCATTTTCACAACCTGCCCGCAATTCAGCTGTCTGCAGACCACGCCAGCATCTCTCTCATCCCATCCATCATCGCACACCGTCCCCCACTGTGAGTTGTAGTACACCTCCACCCTCCCGGCACAGCGGTCAGGGCCATTGGCCAAGCGCAGCTGGGGGGGGTCTGCTGAGGAAACAGACAGCAGTGAGGCTGGGAGGGACCCAATACAGCCTTATCCCCCCTAAAATCTATAGCAAGCACTGCCACGTACGCTTTAATGTGAGGGCATTACAATCTGATGCATTTTGCCACCACTGATGATGTTTCCCTTCCATTTAAAGTCAAGGAGATGACACAGATAATCGAAGATGATCCATGCGTGATGACCTGATTGTACGTAATGCGCCCTAGTCGCACAGTGAGGAGTCAACGCTAGCAGCACTCCCTCAAAGCAACCCAGGTGTGTGGACTGTACACACAAGACTGCAATGTAGCCAGTCGCACGGAGGACTTTTAAAAGCCAGCAATGCGCTTAAATTTAATACCTGTGTTTTTGACCAAACAGCGGCAATACATGAAACAAGCATTTAAAAAAAATAATAAAAAAAATTTCTAAATTATAATTTGAAGAGAATGCGGTCAAATGAAAGGGAAGAAACGCACTGGCCCATTGGTTGAAGAAACTCTTACATTGGAGTCACTTGAGCAGTTAGGAGCCAATGAGATTATTTTCCTCCAACTACAGGTACCTGTGTCCTCAAAGCAGGAATACTGGGTTCACTTGATAATCGCTTGGTACTTGTGCTTTCAAAATTTGCCATAAAAGTGGACACATGGAGTATGTATCTTACGGGAAAGCAATGCAATATTTCTCCCTGCAAAATGTTACACAACTGTCAGGTTACTATGCATTCGGCAAACTGCATCTGTCTTCGCTTCTGTCCAATCCCTTGGTGATCTAACGGCATTTGTGATACTAATAAACGCCAGGGATGCTCCTGGGCGTGTTTGTTTTTGTGTAGGTGCTGCCCGTTTCATCTGAAAAGCAAGATCTATTTGATGGAGGCCTACAGGAGGATGTGTGTGTTTATTAGTTGTTACATTAGCAGGGTTTCAGGTGAACTAGCATGTGCAGGCAAAGGAATTTAGCAGCCCGAGCAGCCTGCAGGTAAGGAAACAATGCATGTAACTTCATGTGAACTGAATCAGGAAAAATAAAAGCACGTCGATGTAAGCCACGTCAATTCTGTAGCATGTAAATTTCAAAAATTCACCCTTCCCCCCTGCCCTGTCATGCACTCCGCTTCTACTCACAGTTCGGTGCCACATCCGCTGCCCGTGGGTGGCTAGTAGAGTCACCTGAAAAGAAGAGACAGGCCAGTTAGCAGTTTAAAGATTGTTTGCCTTTCTTAGTTTTACCATGGCTATGAGGGAAAAATCTTTATGAATCCTCTTGAAAATGACCGATCATTAAAACTGCACATCTGTGTATGATGTATGTGGAGATTCCTACCAGAACAAGTGACCCCGGCATCTTTACTGTGTCCGCAGTTATGGTTCCCCAACCCACCATGGCTGCACTGGTCCAGAGACGCTTCAGAACCAGAGCATTCTAGGTCGTCCAGTGTAATTTCGCCACTACCAGCCCCGAAGTGGGCTGACTCATGGACAATTAATACATTTCCACAATCTAGCTGTCTGCAGACCACTTGAGCATCATTTTGATCCCAAAAATCATCACACACTGTCCCCCACTGTCCAGCGTAGTACACCTCCACCCTTCCAGAGCATCGATCAAGGCCATCGACCAAGCGCACTGGTAAGGTACCGTCTGTAGTGGACAAACATTAAAAAGAACCCATGATAAAAACACAGTTTTCAAACTACTAATCTAAATAAGTATACATTTGATCCTCATTTCATATACAGAATAAATTTTCACAACCTCAAAATCTGTGTGATTTGCGACGATTAAGGATGGGATCGCGATTGAGGAGGGATTGGGGCAAAGATACAATCCAAGAAGAGCTTTGTGACAACTCAATCGGCAACATCTGTCTGATTTCTCTCATGCATGCTCTGCTATCTCAGTCATGAACACATTTTCATGAATTTCTCAATTCAAACCAATTCGCGTGCATCTACTTTACCACAATAAATTGTGCACAGGAGTATATGAGTCATTCCAGGACAAATCAACCAGTGTCTCCTAGGTCACCCCTTCAGATTCTTCTGAAAAAATTCACAGGTGCTCCTCTACCAATTTATGCAGGATCCCAAAATATTAGCTTTGTATCTCAAATAGTTCTGAAGTTACATTCTCTGGAAATTTAGATTTTTGCCATTTTACCAAACTTGCCTCTCCATGCAACTTCAATCAAGAATGTCTCCAAGTGTTTCCAGTGAGGAGCTATGAAATCAAGTGTCTTGGGCTAACTTTATCTGTAGATTATGAAAATGCTGTCAGATTTGCTGTAGCTTGTACCCTTTTCTTTACACAAGACTCTAAAAATGGCCAAAAGTAAAAAAACGTTAAAAATCACTGCCTCCTTTGAGCTCTAATAGCTCAAAGGGTATGCTGGATAAAGTAATGACATTTTTTCTTCCTGCTGTAATTTTTGACATATTGGGCCACATCGAGAAGACAACGACATATATTAATAAATTGGTAGAGCCAGAACTTTAATAATTTTGGTTGAGTTCGAAATTTTCTAAAAATGGCGAATTTTCACATCTTTATTCGGGTATGTGGCCAATTATGTAACAATACCATATTTTTACCATGAATTTCTATGCAACTAAAGATGATATGACAAAAATATGATGTTGTATATGTTGTTACCAGCCTTCCTTCTGAAGTTAAGTTTTTTTGTGTATATGAATTACGAGTGTTCTATTTGTTATATATTAATCATACAGAGAGAAGCAACAGCATAATTTGTAATGGAATGGTCCAGGTAATAATCAGGCACTATGCTATTTATTTGAGAATTTTCATCATTTTCATGGCTACCCGTGTATCAGTGGTCAAACGGAGGTATAAAGAGAAGCCTGTGAGCTAATGAATTGCAGCAGGTGCAGCAGATCAGGATGAGAAGCTCTACAATCGCTACAATTCTCTAGTTACACCGTAAGTGTAACACTGCACTGCCCCCTCCCAGCCTCGTCATGGAGACTGCAGTGACTCACTGTTGGGCGTGGCAGCTGGTGTAGTTTGGGTGAAGGAAGAGTTGTCTGCGAATGAAAAAGTCAAAATTTACTAGAGAATTCCCTGCTAGAAAGAAAATGGGAATTTAAAGAAATGACTGACTTTTTTAAAACTTAAAAAAAAATGTTTTAAATACAATTTCAGTTTGTACAGTGATTAGAAAGATTAAAGATGCTGAAGATGAAGAAGAAGAAAGGGGAAGAGGCCTCTTTGTGAAACCAGCTCAAAAAACTATTTTAAAATTGGCTGCTTCTGAAGAATCCACGAATATTTGAAGGGGAATAAAATATATATGTCTGATATTATAAAAACAACAGTAGCTGAATAAACTCATCAGAGCTTTCAGGAGGACTGTTTGGGCCTGGCTGTAATGAACCTCAGTCATCTTCTTGTACTTTGTGTAGTACACTGTATTTACCAAAGGACAAAAAATACAGATTAAACAGAATTGAAAGTTTAAGTTCCAGGGACTTCAAATCATAATTTTGTGCATCGATAGACAAGATTTTCATTTCACGTTTGTGCCATGTTCTGTCTTCTTCTTCGAGAAAAAAATCTTGTAAACCCTTTTCAAACCCGTCAGTATGAAGCTTAAAAATGACACAGGAGAAGCCATCATGAAAAATGCATTGACTCACTGTTGGTTGTGGCAACAGGTGTAGTTTGGGTGTAGGAAGAGTCCCCTGTGAATGAAACAGACAGCATTTACGACAGCGTCCCCTGCTGGAGAGCAGGTGGGAATTGAAAAGAACAACTAACTTATATGATTTTTTATGAAAATTCATGAATGGCATTTTTACTTCTTACAAAACCAAAAACCAGTGAAGTTGGCACGTTGTGTAAATCGTAAATAAAAACAGAATACAATTATTTGCAAATCCTTTTCAACCTATATTCAATTGAATACACTACATAGACAAGTTACTTAATGTTCGAACAGGTAAACTTTGTAATTTTTTGCAAATATTAGCTCATTTGGAATTTGATGCCTGCAACATGTTTCAAAAAAGCTGGCACAAGTGGCAATAAAGACTGAGGATTTGTTGAGAAAAAAAAAGTTGAGGAATGCTCATCAAACACTTATTTGGAACATCCCACAGGTAAACGGGCTAATTGGGGACAGGTGGGTGCCATGATTGGGTATAAAAGGAGCTTCCCTGAAATGCTCAGTCATTCACAAACAAGGATGGGGCGAGGGTCACCACTTAGTGAACAAATGCGTGAACTGATTGTCGAACAGTTTAAAAACAACATTCCTCAACGAGCTATTGCAAGAAATTTAGGGATTTCATCATTTACGGTCCGTAATATCGTCAAAAGGTTCAGAGAATCTGGAGAAATCACTGCACGTAAGCGACAAGGCCGAAAACCAACATTGAATGCCCGTGACCTTCAATCCCTCAGGCGGTACTGCTTCAAAAACTGACATCAGTGTGTAAAGGACATCACCACATGGGCTCAGGAACACTTCAGAAAACCACTGTCAGTAACTACAGTTCGTTGCTACATCTGCAAGTGCAAGTTAAAACTCTACAATGCAAAGTGAAAGCCATTTATCAACAGCACCCATAAACGCCACCAGCTTCGCTGGGCCCAAGCTCATGTAAGACGGACTGATGCAAAGTGGAAAAGTGTTCTGTGGTCTGACGAGTCCACATTTCAAATTGTTTTTGGAGACTGTGGACGTCATGTCCTCCGGACCAAAGAAGAAAAGAACCATCCAGACTTTTATAGGCGCAAAGTTCAAAAGCCAGCATCTGTGATAGTATGGGGGTGTATTAGTGCCCAAGGCATGGGCAACTTACACATATATGAAGGCACCATTAATGCTGAAAGGTACATACAGGTTTTAGAGCAACATATGTTGCCATCCAAGCAACGTCTTTTTCATGAACGCCCCTGCTTATTTCAGCAAGACAATGCCAAGCCACATTCTGCACGTGTTACAACAGCATGGCTCTGTAGTGAAAGAGTGCGGGTACTAGACTGGCCTGCCAGTAGTCCAGACTTGTCTCCCATTGAAAATTTGTGGCGTATTATGAAGCGTAAAATACGACAACGGAGACCCCGGACTGTTGAACAACTTAAGCTGTACACCAAGCAAGAATGGGAAAGAGTTCCACCTGAAAAGCTTCAAAAATTGGTCTCCTCAGTTCCCAAACGTTTACTGAGTGTCGTTAAAAGGAAAGGCGATGTAACACAGTGGTAAAAAGGCCCCTGTGCCAACTTTTTTGCAATGTGTTGCTGCCTTTAAATTCTAAGTTAATGATTATTTGCAAAAAAAAAAAAAGTTTCTCAGTTTGAACATTAATCATCTTTTCTTCGCAGTGTATTCAATTGAATATAAGTTGAAAAGGATTTGTAAATAATTGTATTCTGTTTTTATCTACGATTTACATAATGTGCCAACTTCACTGATTTTGGGTTTTGTACAATGAAAATAATGGTATACGGCAGTGGTTCTCAAATTCGGTCCTGGCTCCCCCCTGTGTTTGCTGGTTTTCATTCCAGCCACAACTGCAATACCAGGATTTTAAAAAGCTGTTACTTTGCCTTAATAAGCAGCATTCCATGTTTAGAGTAGTTATTCACCATCTTAAGTCACATTTGGATGGACATATCCATTCTGCTATGAAGATTAAAATCCCTTGAACATATTGTGCTTAATTTTCGATATTACTAGGATTTTCAGGTGAAACATTTTTAAACAGATCAAATTAGACTCTGAGAAAATCATTAAGCTCCAAATTAGGTTTCTGATGTTATGACCCCATTTTGTTATGACATAAGACCGCAAGGGATGACAGACAAAATATTTAAACTTAAACAAATTTTACTTAACAAAGACTAGCAAGAAACCTACAATTTATACTTTTGTGTTACTGACCAAGATTGATTTATACAAAAAAAAAAATATTTATAGTCCCTTGAGATGGGGTTGCTTGATGATGTTCTGGGACAGGGAAATGTTCCAACACAGGCAAAAATTCACAAAAAAAACTTCACAGGTCTTGAAAAGAGTGACAGGTCTGGTCAAATGTATCCTTCTCCTTGCAATTTCTCCACTACTTTACTCTCTCAATTTCTCTCCTTATATACTCTTTTGCAGCCCCCTCCCACCTTTAGACTTTCTTTTTTCCTCTGGACTTTCCCCTCTCAGACATGCCCAGGACATGCCCAAACCTAGCTCCAGACTGGGCTTAACAAAAAAGTCAATACTTAGCCCCGCAAGAAGCAGGAAATTTAGCAGATCGGTCATCTACTATAGGGGTTTCTAACCTTGTCTTCACAAAGGGATTTGGTTTGGTATCCTTTTCTTTTTATTTCAGCTTTAAGGAACCAACAGTCAGTTGTAACATGACCTGATTACTTGCAATAATTGCAAACTAGACCTTTTTTGTCACTGTCAGCTTTCACACTTTAATCAGACCTGTGACTGGATTTCTGAGCACCATCACCAGTCTTTGTCTTTGGGTGAGGAATCTTGGGTATCACCGTTACCATTCTTTTGAAATTAGAACTATTTATTGTTACTGCTAGACTGAAATTTGGACTTATGTGTGACAACATATTCGTCTGCAAATTTGGCAGCTGATAGCAAATTCAGTGCGTGCTTCTCAATAAGGTAGGTCTTAATATCATCCTGAACACAGTTCTTGAATTCTTCAACTAATGCCATCTCTTTTAGTGAGTTGAAATCATCCTTGACCTCCATAGAAGTACACCAGCGCTCAAAGCAAACCTTCTTCTCGTTAGCAAATTCCACATAAGTCTGATTGTCAGACGTATCATAATCAGTGGAATCATCTGCAGACAAAGCCGAATAGGCTTGTTGAGCTTCACCAAGGCTAGAAACTCACTGGAATTCCATAGTAGTCCCCAGGACTAGTTACATTCCAGATCTACTAGTCCTGGAGCTCTGCCACTAGTCCTGGGCGAAAAATTATTTGACGGTAAAAATCCAACTCCACCTTTCTATTTTATTCAGAAACCAGTGGCGCAGTTTTTTATGCGAAACATTTTTGCCATTTGAATTTTCTCCTGTACAACACTATATATTTCATTTTTGAAATATATAGTGAAATATTTTCATTTTCAATGATGATCAATACATCCAAATACAACAGTTTTTGGCGATTTTTTTTAAAAATCTTTCAATACAACATTTATAAGACATTCCGTGCCATTTTGAAGATGGAGGACGGTAGCTAACCAGAGTAACCGCTGTCGTCTGCGTTGTCCGGTGAATGATATAGGCACTCGTCCTCTTACGAGACACAGAGCGTGCTGTCAGCGATCTGCCGCAGTAGTTTCAACACTTTTTGGGCAGTAAAAACGTCTGTTGAACCCCTGCTTGGCCATATTCGATAGGCATGGCTCTATCTCCGCCACTCGATTTGGACAATCTACCACTCGTTGGAATCGCTAGAGCTAATTAAATACGGCTACACTCACCAAAATGAGATTGACAGTACTGTCCGCCAATCATAGTCAGCAGAACGCTGGTGTTTGGGAAGTAGCCCTGATGATCAAGTGGCACTTCCGGGAATTCGTACAGCGCAATCAAATGTGTAAAACAATGGACAAATTATATTGTTTTTCAAAACTCTCTGCCTGAAATTTCTACAAGTCCACAGGACTAGTCTAGGGGGCCCTACTGGTAGTCCTGGGTGCATTTAGGTCGCCTCGGACTACAGGACTAGCGTTAGTTTCGAGCCCAGTTTACCCTTGAGGACAGTTTGCAACATCAAAGGCCAGTGTTCTTTTAGCCACTGGCAACTCTAAGCTACCTTCTCAAAACACTGGAAATACTTATCAACCTCCTTCTCAGAGAATGGAGGGACCAGTTTTACCTCCTGGCTAGCACAAAATTTGTTCCCGCTTCCATTTTAATTTTTAGTTGCTCCATTTGGAGCCTTTCTTCTCTATCTAACTTCTCTAAATCAAAATCTCTCTGTCTCTGTCTTTCTGCTCTTTACTCTTTCTCTCTCTCAAATTGTTTTTCTTTTTCTTTTTCCTCCTCTCAAATTCTGTTTTTCTTTTCTTGTTAATTTTTCTAACTCAAATTGCCTTTGTTTTTCTTTTTCCTCCCTTTCAATCTCCAGCATTTTTAATTTAAGTTCCATTTCTACATTTGGATTTTCCACTGGAAACTGTTCCAGATCGCCTGGTGCAAACACATTTTCATCAATGTAATATTCAACTATCATTCTAGCCAGTCTTGCTTTTCGTATGGTTGTTTGTACCTCTGTCAGCTCTAAATGTCGGCATATTTATAGCAGCTCTGTCTTTTTACAAGACTTCAAAACCTCTACGGTTGGTAATGCCAAGAAATCATCCATTTCTGTTGATCTGTCAATATGTTTATTTAGGAAAATTTAAAAAAACAATTTCACATTTTGAAATGTTAGATTTCGCACAGTCTGGGCTCTGGAACCCAACTCCTCGAGAGAGGCTGGACTCTCTTTTCCTTTGGAGTTGCCCGCGGTGAGAGGCGGCGGGCGGGTTTACTTATAGCCCCCCAGCTTTGCCGCCATGTGTTGGAGTTTTCCCCGGTGAACAAGAGGGTCGCTGCTCTGCGCCTTTGGGTCGGTGACAGGTGCCTCACTGTCATTTCGGCTTATGGGCTGAATGGCAGTGCAGAGTACCCGGCCTTCTTGGAGTCCCTGGGAGGGGTACTGGAAAGTGCTCCAACTGGGGACTCCATCGTTCTGCTGGGGGACTTCAACGCTCACATGGGCAGCGACAGTGTTACCTGGAGGGGTGTGATTGGGAGGAACGGCCTCCCCGATCTGAAACCGAGTGGTGCTCTGTTATTGGACTTCTGTGCTAGTCACAGTTTGTCCATAACGAACACCATGTTCAAACATAAGGGCGTCCATCAGTGCACATGGCACGAGGATGCCCGAGGACGGAGGTCAATGATCGACTTTGTGGTTGTGTCATCTGATCTTCGACCGTATGTCTTGGACACTCGGGTGAAGAGAGGGGCTGAGCTGTCCACTGATCACCACCTGGTGGTGAGTTGGATCCGCTGGCGGAGGAGGAAGCTGGACAGGCTTGGCAGGCCCAAACGTGTTGCGTGGGTTTGTTGGGAACCTCTGGAAGAACCCTCTGTCAGAGGGGTTTTCAACTCTCACGTCCGGGAGAGCTTTGACCAGATCCCAAGGGAGACTGTAGACATTGAGTCTGAATGGACCATGTTCTCCACCTCCATTGTTGATGCGACCGTTCGAAGCTGTGGCTGTAAGGTTTCCAGCGCCTGTCGTGGTGGCAATCCCATGGGTGACGAGTAGCGGCAGGCTAAGCGTGCTGCGGCCCGGGCGGTGGCAGAAGTAAAAACTTGGGTATGGGAAAAGTTTGGGGAGGCCATGGAGGAGGATTATCAGTCAGCCCCGAAGAGGTTCTGGCAAACCGTCCAGCACCCCAGGAGGGGAAAGCAGTGCCCTGCCAACACTGTTTAGAGTGGAGATGGGGAGCTGTTGACTTCGACTGGGGATATTGTCGGCCGGTGGAAGGAATACTTCGAGGATCTCCTCAATTCCACTGACACGCCATCCACAGAGGAAGCAGAGGCTGGGGACCCAGAGGCTGATCATCCATCACTCGGGCTGAAGTCACTGAGGTAGTTCAGAAGCTCCTTGGTGGCAAGGCACTGGGGGTGGATGAGATCCGCCCTGAGTACCTCAAGTCTCTGGAGGTTGTAGGGCTGTCTTGGTTGACATGCCTTTGCAACATCGCGTGGCAGTCGGGGACAGTGCCTCTGGACTGGCAGACCGGGGTGGTGGTCCCTCTTTTTAAGAAGAGGGACCAGAGGGTGTGTTCCAACTATAGGGGGATCACACTCCTCAGCCTCCCGAGTAAAGTCTATTCCAGGGTGCTGGAGAGGAGAATCCGGCCGATTGTCGAACCTCGGATTCAGGAGGAACAATGCAGTTTTTGTCCTGGTTGTGGAACACTGGACCAGCTCTATACCCTCCGCAGGGTGCTTGAAGGGTCATGGGAGTTAGTCCAACCAGTTCACATGTGTTTTGTGGACTTGATGAAGGCATTTGACCATGTCCCTCGTGGCATTCTGTGGGAGGTGCTTCGGGAGTATGGAGTTCGGGGCCCTCTACTAAGGGCTGTGCGGTCTCTGTATGATTGGAGCAGGAGCTTGGTTCGCATTGCCGGCTGTAAGTCAGACCTGTTTCCAGCGCATGTTGGACTTCGGCAGGGCTGCCCTTTGTCACCGGTTCTGTTCATTATTTTTATGGACAGGATCTCTAGGCGCAGCCAGGGGCAGGAGGGAGTCCGAAACGGGGACCAGCGGATCTCATCTCTGCTTTTTGCAGATGATGTTGTCCTGGGAGAACTGGAGGAAGTGTCCAGGGAGAGGGAAGTCAGGGCATCTTTGCTTAGACTGCTGCCCCCGCGACCCGGCCCCAGATCAAGTGGAAGGTGATGTGATGTGATGTGTGAAATGTTACATTTTCAATAAATGACTCACACAATGGGCTATCCCGGACGAGCCCCCAATTTGTTATGGCCCCAATTTGTTATGACAGCAAGGGATGACAAACAAAACTTCAACTAATTTTATTTAACAAAGACTAACAACTAACCTACAATTTATACTACTGACTAAGATTGATCTATGCAAGAAAAAAAAATATTTACAGTCTCTAGAGATGGGGTTGCTTAGTGATGTCCTGGGACAGGGAAATGTTCCAACACAGGCAAAAATTCACAAAAAAACTTCACAGGTCTTGAAAAGAGTGACAGGTCTGGTCAAATGTATCCTTCTCCTTGCAATTTCTCCTACGACTTTACTCTCTCCATTTTTCTTTTTTTATACTCTTTTACAGCCCCCTCCCACATTTAGACTTTTTTTTTGTCTGGGACTTTCTCCTCTCAGACATGCCCAGGACATGCCCAAACCTAGCTCCAGACTGGGCTTAACAAAAAAAGTCAATACTTGCATGTATTGGCTTTTTTCCTAATTATACTGAACACAGGTGTTTTGAGTTTTTCCCAAATAACCTGCCTGAACCAAATAAAATCAACAGAAAACACAACAGGTGTGACTCCATTGTTTGCCAAGTAAATTGTCGGGTTTTGCCACCATGTGTCAAGAGTTTCACCACTGAGGAACCTTTTGATTTAACATAACATAACAAATAACATAACATAAAACAACATAAAACATAACACATAACATAACATAAAACATATCATAAAATAACAACATAAAACATAACATAAAACATAACATAACATAACAGGCAATTGTGAATATATCCCTTCAGATACTCAATGACTCAATGGTATATAGCTTTAACTCAAGTCTGCTCTTGAAATCCCCGAAGGTCTCTGCCTCAACAATATGATGAGGCAAGCTATGCCACATTGAAATTACTCTTTGGGTGAAGAAATATTTCCAAACATCAGTGCTAAATTTACCTTTGGACAACTTCCATTTGTGACCCACAACACTTGGTCGAAGGAATCCAACATAATTCACTTTGTTAATCCCTTTAACATATTTAAAGACCTCAAATAAATCACCCCTCAGTCTCCTGTTCCTAAGACTAAAGAGATTAAGGATCTTCAGCCTCTTCTCATTGCTTTCATCTTTTATACTTGGAATTAGCTTAGTGGCTCTACTCTGAACTTTCTCTAGAGCCTCTATATCTTTCTTAATGTATGGTCCCCAGAACTGTACACTATACTCCAGATGTGGTCTAATGAATGTGTTGTACAAAAGAAGCATCACCTCCTTAGATTTGTACTCAATACTTTTGGCAATGTATCCCAGCATCCGATTGGCTTTTTTAACTGCTACGGCACAATGGCTAGAGCCTGTGAGGGTTTGGTCAACAATCACTCCCAGATCTTTCTCGAGTGGATCACCTTCCAGTTTTAAACCTCCCATGAAGTAATCCCGTCTAATGTTTTTTTTATTTTTACCTACATGGACAACTTTATATTTCGCTACAATAAATTGCATTTGGCATTTTTCTGCCCAATTCTGGATTCTACCCGAATCATCCTGAATCACTTTCGTGGACTCTAAACTATTTGCCAAACCCCCCAGTTTAGTATTTGAAGTATTATAGTATCTGCAAATTGAACTTATCTGCTCTCAATATTCCTATCAAGGTCATTAATGTAGATGAGGAACAGCAGGGGTCTGTTGGTAAATTAATAAAAAACCAAGAACGTTGTCCCAATGAAGAAGCAGACTCCGATGGTCGTAGCAAAAGCCGGAAAAAGTTAATGACACAGCCGGCCGTGAGAACCACAGCGTGATGCAGAGTTCTAAAATTCTTTCATTTTGTAAGAAGCTTTATACATGTTAAAGTACAGACATTTGCATATGACGTCTTTAATGTTATCATAAGTTGCTGCTGATTGGTTCCAGGGTTTACACATTGATAAAAAGCAATACTCTACAATTGGGCCTCTCCTGAACCACCCAACTTAATTGGTTTAATAGATTCCCAACCCCTGGAAGTGAGCTCCATATGTGGGCATACGGACCCTCCAACTAAAAGGTGTGAGTGCATATTGTCCTGTCGGAACTGAAGACAAACGGAGATCCCAGCGGGGAGTCACAAATAGGCGATATGTCCTTTCAGGACCTGATGGCTTCTCTTCACCTAATGCACATTCATTACCCCTTGACCAAACCGTCTGGCTCACCTCATATTGCCAACACCCAAAAAATCCTGTTTCTCAACAGTCCCTCCTCTTTGACCCAACAGACAACGAATGATGAGGTCAACTTTACAGTGAAGTAGTTAAAATACAATTATAATAGTGATGGTAAATGAATTTCTAATGACAAAATATCTACAACAACTACAACAACAACTTCTCACAGATCCCAGGCCAGAGACCAAGAGAGCAAACCATAGAGGCAACAGTGGCAAGGAAAAACTCCCTGGTTAAGTGGGAGAAACCTTGGACAGACCCAGCCTCTCGAGGCCCATTGTCATCTGTCAATGACCGGCACTGGAAGGCTGTATGTGTTTGAGATGCAGAGGACCCACTGTTAGTGATCGGCTGTGCATAAGAGAAAAGAACAGGCAAGAAATGTCAAAGAAACATTTTAAAAATAGATCATGTACATGGCCTATTACCAAGTACAGGCGCTGCTACTTAAGAGTCCACAGACATAACAGCTCAGATTTGTTGGCATGTTTGGCTGTCATGTGTATCGGTCACAAGTGAATGCCATTATTGTCCATGGCACAAGTCCTTTTGAATTCTACAACAATGATGAGTGACAATTTTGTGGTGGGTTGTCTTGTGCAGTAGTCTTCTAGCACAGGAGTTTGCGGCAGCGTGGTCTGGTGCAGGTGTCTTCAGCAGCGTGGTCTGGTGCAGGTTTCCTCTCCAGTGTATGAGGGAGGAAACAGAATACATTGTGAGGGTATTATTCAAATACACCTGATTCACTACACCTTAGATATATATTATGACTGCTGCTGGAGTCCTGTCATTGTGAACAAGTTGCACTGTTTCCTTACTCGCTTTACCACAGATTAATTGATTAGGGATGAATTTCACACATTTAATTAATTGGAAAAGTATTTATAATCCCAGTATAATTTTAAAAATGTATTCAACCAGAATTTTACCCAAGTTACAAAAAAAAAAAAAAAATTGGAAACCAATCAAGAACGCATGCACCTGATTAATGAAGGCTGTGGGTGTCCCTGGCAGCGTGGTTTGAGTCAGCCTTCAGTAGTTTTGGTGGTGTCTTCGGGTGAATGGCACGGTTAAGCACAGGGGTGGTGGATCCCGGGATACCTGTAACTCGAAGAGCGGACTCAGAGCAGAGCAGTAAATGCTTCTTTACACTCATGTGTCCAATCAGCAGTTTCCAGTGGGCGACACGGGCATTTAAAAAGAGTATTGATTGATTCAGCAATAACAGAAAATTCAGGTATGCGGTTCCTGCAAAAGTCAAAAAGTTTCAGAATCTTACGAACATGCTGAGCAGCGCGAGGACGCAGAGCAGTGGCAATAGCACTTCTTTCTTCAAGTGGGCGTAATCGTCACCCGTGCGCCTTTATGATCTGATGTCCTCGGTTTACGGGTGTGCAGTTATCTTTGGAAACGTGCGCATTAGGTAGGGCAGCTAGACATTGTGGTGCCCGGTGTCCTACTTCTCCGCAGCGAAAGCACTTATCATCATCCCGGTTCTGATGAGTGTAACGCCTATGTTTCCTTTGTTCCCTTCCTCTGCATGGGTTAGCCTGACGACCCAATCTTCCACAATTATTGTAGTTTATTTTATCATTCGGAATATTGTCGCGCACGGCTGCAATGCGATGAGGAGTAGTTGCATTTTTACGGATGTTCCTCTGAACGTGAAGCCCAAGCAACAATGTCATTAAAAGTGTTACCGGGATTAATGCCAATTGCTAGTACCTTTCGGATATGCGGAGCCGCATCTGCTAATAATTGTTGAGTAAAAACGGCCATGTCTCTATTGGGGTTAGGGATACCACTATACGTTTCAAATGCTTCATATTATAGGTCCGCATATTCTGTAAATGGCAAGTTATGCTGAACTACCGCAGTGAATCAATGCCATTTGGGTGCACCTTTACCCAAAGCCGTTTTCACAGCCCCACAAAAGTCGGTAATCGCCGTTTGAAGCTCAGTGTGATTTTCCCAGGGCCCGAATGCCCATGTTTCCCTCCTGTGTTATTCAGGCTCGATTGCGTTCCAGCTTGGAGTGGGACACTTTGCGCGCACAATCGCAAACAAGTCGAACGGATGTAAAGACATGCATCGTTGTAGCTCATTTAAACTGTCACCAAAATTGCAAGTTGTCGTCGTTAGTATGAAGACTCGGTAAATCCTTTAGTAGCGCTCTCATGTCGATTACATTGAGAGGTACATGGTCAACGTGAAGCCACTGTTTCGCTTTCACTACCACAAATTTTAGTTACCATTGGAGCCATGGGAGCGGGGTTATTCATTTCTTTATTTTCCAAGTATCGCGGGTCAGTAATGGTAGGGCAATTCAAATCGGTGTACAAACACTGGACGCCTTTTAATACAGCCGGGACGCGTGCGAGCTCTGAGTTTTTAGATTTTTCTTCCAATTCAATCTTTTTACGCAATTCGTCCAGTTCTTTATTCTGTGTTTGTTCACAGTTTTGTAATTCATTGCATTTTTCAATTAGCATTCTGTGTTCAGTTACTAAGATAAGCGTACCACATGCGGTTCTCTTATTTTTCTGTTTGGTCCGCTATTCTAGTGACTCCGGAGTGGATCCGTTCGGATCCCAACCAGCCTTACACATTTCCTTTTGTTCTTTTGCGTATTTTTTCAACAAGTAGGCTAGGTAGTTATACTGCCGGCGCATTCAAGGGTGTTTGAATTTTCTTAGTTTGCCATGTTTATTTAAAATTAATACGGCGTTCGTCAAGGTGCAGCCTAATATCTATTGGTAAGATAGGCCTTCAGTAATGTATAAACGTGCGTAACTGGCCTGTAGCTTACTAAGCGTACGGTCAAGAATAAAACCAACACAAAACAATAAAGACTCAGGACAACATCAAACTTGAAATGCGACAATGACGAGATTCACGGCGGGCACGAGTTGGCTTCTCAAATACCCACAAGACGGGTTGGAGGCGCGTCACATGCACTCTCTCTCAACCTATAACACACAGACAAAAAGTACCCAAGTGAAAGACACTCACTCTGGGCCCGGGGCGCTAACACTAACTCTCCCGGAACATAAACCGAAAAAAAACAAAGACACGTTATGCGCTTTTTAGGTAAGCTACCTAATACCCAGTCGTGAAAATAATTATTCACGTCTGTGCCGTGGGCGACCCACATACGCTTGCCACAGCCACGCAATCACGTATTCGCCTTTTTGGCGTGAATTCTCACTCTCCGAAGGCAGGGATGACCAACATTCACCCTGTCACAAAATAGCTATGTTTTCAATTCATAGGCCTGCATCACACAACAGCACTGGTACCACAAGCAGCACTGATAACCATCACACATTACACAAAGACACAGCTTTTTAAACACGAACAACTGATCGCTTCTACACCGGTCAATTTAAAATTAATAGGTTAACGTACCACTGGGTGGAGCGTTCCAGGTCTCCGTAATTTTGCCTCGCAAATTATATTTAGATAAAACTAAGTACTCACTCTTGAACTAGTCAGGAAACTTACGGAGGTCCGGAAACGAATCCATCCTGCTCGCAGCGCCAAATTTGTTGGTAAATTAATAAAAAAACAAGAACATTGTCCCGATGAAGGAGCAGACTCCGATGTTCGTAGCAAAAGCAGGAAAAATTTTATTACACAGCCAGCCATGAGAACAACAGCGTGATGCAGAGTTCTAAAATTCTTTAATTTTGTAAGAAGCTTTATACATGTTAAAGTACAGACATTTGCATATGACGTCTTGAATGATATCAGAAGTTGTTGCTGATTGGTTCCAGGGTTTACACATTGATAAAAAGCAATACTCTACAATTGGGCTTCTCCTGAGCCACCCAACTTAATTGGTTCAATAGATTCCCAACCCCTGGAAGTGAGCTCCATATGTGGGCATACGGAACCTCCAACTAAAAGGTGCTAGTGCCTATTGTCCTGTCGGAACTGAAGACAGAGATCCCAGCTGGGAGTCACAAATAGGCGATATGTCCTTTCAGGACCTGATGGCTTTGCTTTATCAACTAATGCACTTTCATTACCCATTGACTAAACCGTCTGGCTCACCTCATATTGCCAACACCCAAAAAATCCTGTTTCTCAACAGGTCCCAACACCGATCCTTGGGGGACGCCACTCCCCACCATACCTAGCTCAGATGAGATACCACTGACCACCACTCTTTGTGTTCTGTCCTGTAACCAGTTTTGAATCCACTCCAGAATACTACCTGTAACTCCAATGGAGCTCTTTTTAAAAATTAGTCTCTTTTGCGGTACTGTATCAAATGCTTTCTGAAAATCCAAGTATATGATGTCATAAGCCCTGCTCTGGTCATAAGTCTTGGTGGCCTCTTCAAAAAATTCCAGAAGGTTTGTGAGGCATGACCTTCCCTTACGGAAACCATGTTGGTTATCCCTCAAGATACTGTTACGTTCAAGACATAAGTCCAGCTCATCTTTTAAGATAGATTCCAATATTTTGCACGCAATGCAAGTTAAACTGACTGGCCAGTAATTTCATGACTCGGTACGGTCCCCTTTCTTATATATTGGTATTATATTGCCCTGTTTCCAGTCATTTGGTATTTCTCCAGTTTCTAAAGACCATCTGAAGATGCAACTTAAAGATGATCTCACCAACTTCCCTGAGCACTCTAGGATATAAGCTATCAGGACCTGCCGCCTTATCTGCCTTTAGTTTATGCAACTTGTCTAATACTTTGTTATCCCTAACCTCAATTTCCGCGAAATAATCTTGAGCATTTAACATTCCATCTGCCTGAAAAAACACCCCCTCTGAGGTAAAATTCTCAACAAAGTAACTGTTTAAGGCATCTGCAATATCCTTGTTATCATATAGCAGCGATCCATTTCTATTCTTTATGCACTTAACCTGCTCTTTAACTTTCCTTTTTCTGCCACAGTACTGAAGCGCTTAGGGTTAGTTTTTGCCCCCTCTGCAATTTGTCTTTCATACAGTCTTCTAGCATTCCTCAGCTCTTTTTTGACCACAACCCACATTTTACAGTATTCAGCCTTAGTGTTCTCATTGTTATCCTTCATGTTCATCTTATAAAGATTCCTCTTTTCCCTCAAAATCCAACAAATACTTTTGGTCATCCACTGAGGATTCTGCTTTTTCAGCTTACTTTTGGACAGCTTTGGAATGAATCTGCATTGTGATTCAAGTAAAACCCCCTCAAATCTTTCCCACATCACATTTACGGACTCACAGTCCAGGAGTGTCTCCCATTTTATTTCACTTAGATATGAGTGCATCCTGACAAAGTTTGCTTGTCTAAAATTGAAAATTTTTCTTTTTGAATACACCTTTTTTACTTCCCATGAAACATCAGAATTAACACCAGAGTGATCACTTGTCCCAAGTGGCTCCAGTACCTCAACATTGCTAATTCTATCTGGGTCATTACAGAGCACTAAGTCTAAAATTTCCTTCTCTCTTGTAGGTTTACTAACATACTGCACTAAGAAATTATCATTTATGACATCTAGAAATTCTTCCTCCCCCCCTTTAAGTTTTCGTTCACATAGATTGCTATGGCCCCTCCTCGCCTATTACATCTATCCTTCCTAAAGAGCTTATAACCTTCTATATTATAATCATCTCCATTCTCTTCACTAAACCATGTCTCTGTAGTCCCAACTATGTCATAACCCTCACTAATCATAACAGCCTCCAGCTCTGGAAATGTATTTTTTATGCTTCTTGCATTTAAATAAAAACATTTCAGTTTATTACTAATGCTGTTCCCCCTTGATTTCCCATGCAGCCGCTACTCAAAGCCCCCCACTACGCTTTGTTGCTTTAAAAGTATATCATCGATAGTGCATGTAATGCCGTCAGCTTCCAGAGGGGCAGTCAGCATATCCCTATGTGTAACACTCACTAACCTCCCTGCCCCCAAAATCCCTAGATTAAATAATCCTGTGCTACCCTCAACATACGCTGGCCCAGTGCAAAGGTACCCCTCCGGTTCAGGTGCAGCCTGTCAGGCTTGAACAGGTCACCCCTGTCCCAGAAAAAGTTCCAGTGCCCCATAAACCTATACCCCTCTTTCCTACACCAGGTTGGTAGCCATGTGTTAAACCTCCAGATAAAATTCTGCTTTCCTCTGTTTGCAAGTGGTACCCGCAGAATCCCGGAGAAAACTACCGTTGAGGATCTTCTCCTAAGCTTCTCAGCTAATTCCACAAACTTGCCTTGCAGAACCTCAAACCTACCCTTAGCTATGTCATTTGTCCCAACATGGACCATGACAACTGGATCCCTCCCCGCTCTGGCCAGGAGCTTGTCTGCACTTGGGCACCAGGCAGGCAACACACCGTACGATACTCCTTGTCGCGCGAACAGACTAAGCTATCTATTCCTCTAAGTATTGATTCCCCCACTATCACTAACTCTCTTTTCTGAGGGGTGGTTGCCAACAGGGTGCCCTGCTGCTCATCAGTCCCCTCACTCTCAGGGTCAGGGGCCAATTTGAGTTCCTGCAAGGTCCGGAATCGGTTGGACACCTCAACCACTAGAGAAGCTGTCGCTGTACGGCGTGTACACCCTTTCCTGCGCTGTCGACCTACAGTCACCCAACTTTCTCTCCCTGCCTGCTCTGGGATCCCAGTACCACTCTGCTCGGCGAACACACCATTTCTCTAAACCACATACTACTTAGTTCCTCTAGGAACTCTACTGATTGCGAACTATGTCGCGCCGCCAACTGGCCCTGAAGATCAAGGATCTTGCTCTTCAGATGCTCAATTAGCTGGCACCGGTGGCAGATATACCCACCCTGGAAATCTCTTTCCAAAAGTGCGATCATCCTGCAACCGTCACATAGTTTTGGCCACATTTTGAATCCCCTTCCTAATGACCTCACTCACCCAAGATAAAAAAAAATGACTAATGCCGAGACAGAAGCTGAGGAACAACAATTTATTAATTTATTATCCTAAGAAGCCCGAAGCAGCAGTCACAATAGAAACCGTGGGGAAACTATGTAAATGGATTATAAGCCTCTTTTAACGGGGGCTTAGTTTCAGTTAACCGAAATGAAATGAAATACCAAATAGAGCCAAACTCTCTATAGGAAAAAGCTCTTTTAATAAGCCAACTTGAGTTTATCTAGTGCCAATACTATAAATATACTAGCCTAAAAATATCACAGGGCTTAGCTGAGAACCCAGATAAAACAGACTGGCGACTACCCCCAAAAGAAACTGGAGGAGGTGAGGAGGCGGAGAACTTCGGTAAAACTTACCGTTTAAATTCCAACCTAACTGAATGGACGAGTCAAGTGACTGCTGCCCTACTAACTAAATACTAAATCTCAGATCCCCAGCCAAAAATGCAAACAGTACTTAACTAGCTAGCTAGCTGCAATTACAACCAAGGGTAACCGATAAAGGAGCAAAGCCCCGGTTCCCTCAAATTAAAACGGACCGAATAAAGTCCTTTTCTATGTGAGCGAAATAAACACGATACTTCCCCCAACAAGCTGTCCACAGCACTCAAACAAGCAGTTAAACTTTAATCAGCTGATCAAAGCACAGCAACAAGAGCAAAATACAAAGATAGGGTAATTTACAATGTGTTTACTCAGAAGACTCCTTTGGTAATAATAAAATGCGAGAAAAACAAAACCCTGGTTCGCGTTAATATTCAGCTTGGCAATGCGTTTATGTGGTAATACAGTCAGGATAGAGAATGAAGGGGACTAAAAAATCCCGGTGAACGTCAATATGTATTGGCTAGAAGACTGTATGAAAGGCAAGCAACCAAGTATGAAACTAAACCGGGCTATAGTTAGATATCCAGGGAATTCGATTATATTCTTGGCGTTGAGAGATTGCTACGGTTCGTTAGCTAAATCAGCTACAGAAAAACCAGGTGACAGTACCTCAGTCCTTTAAGACCACTCTTTTACTTTGTATATCACACAATGCACTTCGAAAATTATTTCGCATTTAATTTATTATCTGAATTTAGTGTTTAAATTTATTTTACTTTACCTTACTTTGCTACCCCCCCCAAAAAAAAAAAACCCTGTCGCCTTTGTTTGACCAGATTAGTGACTAAATTTGGCTGTTTGCTCATCGAGTTGTTTCAGGGGGAAAAAAATAAGGGGGGAAGATTCTCCCTGTCCCTACTGCGACAAAGGTTATGCCTCAGGAGCAAATCATCTAATCTCTATTACTGTTTGAGCTTTAACACACAATTATTTTCCGAAAACCCTGTTTGTACAAGAGCAATTCTTCAACTTCAATCCAACACGTTTTCCTCTCAATTCAACTCAAGCAGAATGATCACCAACGGTTACAAACATGTTGATTAAATGTTTGGTTAAATTGTTTCCCTCTGCCAATACTTACAATATATGTCAATGTGGATATTTGCATAAATGCACCTAGTTAAAACAAATCAACAGCTTGTTAAAATCCTAAGACTACAATTGTGGTTGGAACAAAAACCAGCATACACAGGGGGTCGCCAGGACCGAATTTGAGAACCACTGGTATAAGGCAACATGTAACCCCATATCCAGAAAAGTTGGGACATTGTGTAAAATGTGGCATTGTGGCATGTGCCTCCGCCTGTGTGTTAATGGTAAGAAACAGCAAAATTTTTCTGACTTATCAGTCTAAAATGAGTTGGATGGTGATGAAGGGTTAATTCTTATGTAATGATAGTTTTTACAGTAGTTACTGGGCTTTAATGAAATGACAAATAATGTCATTTGGATATTTCTGTAGCAAGAGAGGCCCACAAGTCATCGAAGGAGCCTCCCGTGACCTCTGACCAAGAACCACCCATAGATGATATTGATTGGCAAAGGCGTTTTTGAGTCACTGGGTGGGAACCAGGAACAAAATGACAGCCATGCAAACGATACTGAACACCGAGTGATTAAACTGGTCAACGAAAGAAACTTTCTCCTACCTGCACACCAGCAAAAGATGAGAGCAATCAGTGAAGGAGAGTTCTTAGTTATTGGGCTGCAAACAAATACAAGAAGGCAGCCATACTGACTATCAAATTGCGCCAGTCATAGACAGGAACCTTCCCTAACCTACACTCAGTAAACCACCGAAAGATGATATCGATCAGTGGAAGGGCTTTTTACTAATGGGATGAAAACAAAAAAATAAAAAAAATGATGGCAGCCATTGCAGCCGTATTGAACATCGAGTCACGCCGGTCAGTTAGAAGGAACCTTCCCCTACCCACACCCAACAGACCGTGAGAAGGTGAGATCGATCGGGGAAAGCATTATCAAGTTATTGGGTGGAAACAAAAAACAGGTTGGCAGCCATGGCGGCCATATTGAATTTCCAGTCACGTCGGTCATCGAAAGGATGCAGCAGATCAGGATGAGAAGCTCTACAATCGCTACAATTCTCTAGTTACACCGTAAGTGTAACACTGCACTGCCCCCTCCCAGCCTCGTCATGGAGACTGCAGTGACTCACTGTTGGGCGTGGCAGCTGGTGTAGTTTGGGTGAAGGAAGAGTTGTCTGCGAATGAAAAAGTCGAAATTTACTAGAAAATTCCCAGCTAGAAAGAAGATGGAAACTTAAAGACATGACTGACTTTTTTAAAACTTAAAAAAAAATGTTTTAAATACAATTTCAGTTTGTACATTGATTAGAAAGATTAAAGTATGCTGAAGAAGAAGAAATAGGAGGAGGCCTCTTTGTGAAACCAGCTTAAAAAACCATTTTAAAATTGGCTGCTTCTGGGGAAAAGATGTATAAATATCTGGAATTATGCAAAAAACAGTAGCTGAATAAACTCATCAGAGCTTTCAGGAGGACTGTTTGGGCCTGGCTGTAATGAACCTCAGTCATCTTCTTGTACTTTGTGTAGTACACTGTATTTACCAAAGGACAAAAAATACAGATTAAACAGAATTGAAAGTTTAAGTTCCAGGGACTTTAAGTCATTATTTTGTGCATCAATAGACTAGATTTTTATTTCACGTTTGTGCCATGTTCTGTCTTCTTCTTCCAAAAAAAAAAATAAAAAATAAATCTTGTTAAGCCTTTTCAAACAAGTCAGTATAAAGCTTAAAATTGACACAGGAGAAGCCATCATGAAAAATGCATTGACTCACTGTTGGGCGTAGCAGCAGGTGTAGTTTGGGTGTAGGAAAAGTCCCCTGTGAATGAAACAGACAGCATTTATGACAACGTCCCCTGCTGTAGGGCAGGTGGGAATTGAAAAAAACAACTAACTTCCATGATTTTTTAATAAAAATTCATGAATGGCATTTTTATTTCTTACGATGAGAATAATGGTATAAGGCAGTGGTTCTCAAATTCGGTCCTGGCGCCCCCCTGTGTTTGCTGGTTTCTATTCCAGCCACAACTGCAAAACTAGGATTTTAAAAAGCTGTTACTTTGCCTTAATTTGCAGCATTGCATGTTTAGAGTAGTTATTTACCATCTAAAGTCACATTTGGATGGACATATGCATTCTGCTATGAAGATTAAAAACCCTTGAACATATTCTGCTTAATTTTCAATATTGCTAGTGTGACAGTTGAAGGGTCCTGTCACTGGAAGTGTCTCCTAATAAGTACATGCCCTGCCTACCTTGCCAATGAGCCTGGCTCTTTGGCGATGTGGTCAGAGTGCATTACTCTTACCTGGGAGTCTGGAGGTTCAAGTCCCCGGCCGGGCCCTCCTTCGACCTGCTACACTTGGATTTTCGGATGAAAACATTTTTAGACAGATCAAAGTAGACTCTGAGAAAATCATTAAGCTCCAAATTATGTTTCCGAACACAGATGTTTTAAGTTTTTCCCAAATAACCTGCCAGATAGCAAGCACCTCCTCTCCGGATCTGCCATGGCTCTGTGCCGACTCCAGCGGATCCGGCTTAGAGCCGGGGCAGATCCGGAGAGGAGGCGCTTGCTATCTGGGCTGCCTGAACTAAATAAAATCAACAGAAAACACAACAGGTGTGACTCCATTGTTTGCCAAGTAAATTGTTAGGTTTTGCCACCATGTGTCAAGAGTTTCACCAATGAGGAACCTTTTGATTATTTATGTTGATTAAATGTTTGGTAAAATTGTTTCCCTCTGCCAATACTTACAATATATGTCAATGTGGATATTTGCATAAATGCACCTAATTAAAACAAATCAACAGCTTGTTAAAATCCTAAGACTACAATTGTGGTTGGAACAAAAACCAGCATACACAGGGGGTCGCCAGGACCGAATTTGAGAACCACCGGTATAAGGCAACATGTAACCCCATATCCAGAAAAGTTGGGACATTGTGTAAAATGTGACATTGTGGCATGTGCCTCCGCCTGTGTGTTAATGGTAAGAAACAGCAAAATTTTTCTGACTTATCAGTCTAAAATGAGTTGGATGGTGATGAAGGGTTAATTCTTATGTAATGATAGTTTTTACAGTAGTTACTGGGTTTTATTGAAATGACAAATAATGTCATTTGGATATTTCTGTAGCAAGAGAGGCCCACTGGTCATCGAAGGAGCCTCCCGTGACCTCTGACCAAGAACCACCCATAGATGATATTGATTGGCAAAGGCGTTTTTGAGTCACTGGGTGGGAACCAGGAACAAAATGACAGCCAGGCAAACGATACTGAACACCGAGTGATTAAACTGGTCAACGAAAGAAACTTTCTCCTACCTGCACACCAGCAAAAGATGAGAGCAATCAATGAAGGAGAGTTCTTAGTTATTGGGCTGCAAACAAACACAAGAAGGCAGCCATACTGACTATCAAATTGCGCCAGTCATAGACAGGAACCTTCCCTAACCTACACTCAGTAAACCACCGAAAGATGATATCGATCAGTGGAAGGGCTTTTTACTAATGGGATGAAAACAAAAAAATAAAAAAAATGATGGCAGCCATTGCAGCCGTATTGAACATCGAGTCACGCCGGTCAGTTAGAAGGAACCTTCCCCTACCCACACCCAACAGACCGTGAGAAGGTGAGATCGATCGGGGAAAGCATTATCAAGTTATTGGGTGGAAACAAAAAACAAGTTGGCAGCCATGGCGGCCATATTGAATTTCCAGTCACGTCGGTCATCGAAAGGATGCAGCAGATCAGGATGAGAAGCTCTACAATCGCTACAATTCTCTAGTTACACCGTAATTGTAACACTGCACTGCCCCCTCCCAGCCTCGTCATGGAGACTGCAGTGACTCACTGTTGGGCGTGGCAGCTGGTGTAGTTTGGGTGTAAGAAGAGTCCCCTGTGAATGAAACAGACAGCATTTACAACAGCGTCCCCTGCTGGAGGGCAGGTGGGAATTGAAAAGAACAACTGACTTCCATGATTTTTTAATAAAAATTCATGAATGGCATTTTTATTTCTTACAATGAGAATAATGATATAAGGCAGTGGTTCTCAAATTCGGTCCTGGCTCCCCCCTGTGTTTGCTGGTTTCTATTCCAGCCACAACTGCAAAACTAGGATTTTAAAAAGCTGTTACTTTGCCTTAATTAGCAGCATTGCATGTTTAGAGTAGTTATTTACCATCTAAAGTCACATTTGGATGGACATATCCATTCTGCTATGAAGATTAAAAACCCTTGAACATATTCTGCTTAATTTTCAATATTGCTAGTGTGACAGTTGAAGGGTCCTGTCACTGGAAGTGTCTCCTAATAAGTACATGCCCTGCCTACCTTGCCAATGAGCCTGGCTCTTTGGCGATGTGGTCAGAGTGCATTACTCTTACCTGGGAGTCTGGAGGTTCAAGTCCCCGCCCGGGCCCTCCTTCGGCCTGCCACACTTGGATTTTCGGATGAAAACATTTTTAGACAGATCAAAGTAGACTCTGAGAAAATCATTAAGCTCCAAATTAGGTTTCCGATCACAGTGGTTTAGGTTTTTCCCAAATAGCCTCCCAGATAGCAAGCACCTCCTCTCTGGATCTGCCATGGCTCAGTGCCGACTCCAGCGGATCCGGCTTAGAGCCGGGGCAGATCCGGAGAGGAGGCGCTTGCTATCTGGGCTGCCTGAACTAAATAAAATCAACAGAAAACACAATAGGTGTGACTCCATTGTTTGCCAAGTAAATTGTCGAGTTTTGCCACCATGTGTCAAGAGTTTCACCAATGAGGAACCTTCTGATTATTCATGTTGATTAAATGTTTGGTAAAATTGTTTCCCTCTGCCAATATTTGCAATATATGTCAATGTGGATATTTGCATAAATGCACCTAATTAAAACAAATCAACAGCTTGTTGAAATTCTAAGACTACAATTGTGGTTGGAACAAAAACCAGCATACACAGGGGGTCGCCAGGACCGAATTTGAGAACCACTGGTATAAGGCAACATGTAACCCCATATCCAGAAAAGTTGGGACATTGTGTAAAATGTGGCATTGTGGCATGTGCCTCCGCCTGTGTGTTAATGGTAAGAAACAGCAAAATTTTTCTGACTTACCAGTCTAAAATGAGTTGGATGGTGATGAAGGGTTAATTCTTATGTAGTGATAGTTTTTACAGTAGTTACTGGGTTTTATTGAAATGACAAATAATGTCATTTGGATATTTCGGTAGCAAGAGAGGCCCACTGGTCATCGAAGGAGCCTCCCGTGACCTCTGACCAAGAACCACCCATAGATGATATTGATTGGCAAAGGCGTTTTTGAGTCACTGGGTGGGAACCAGGAACAAAATGACAGCCAGGCAAACGATACTGAACACCGAGTGATTAAACTGGTCAACGAAAGAAACTTTCTCCTACCTGCACACCAGCAAAAGATGAGAGCAATCAGTGAAGGAGAGTTCTTAGTTATTGGGCTGCAAACAAATACAAGAAGGCAGCCATACTGACTATCAAATTGCGCCAGTCATAGACAGGAACCTTCCCTAACCTACACTCAGTAAACCACCGAAAGATGATATCGATCAGTGGAAGGGCTTTTTACTTATTGGATGAAAACAAAAAAAAAAAAATGATGGCAGCCATTGGAGCCGCATTGAACATCGAGTCACGCCGGTCAGTTAGAAGGAACCTTCCCCTACCCACACCCAACAGACCGTGAGAAGGTGAGATCGATCGGGGAAAGCATTATCAAGTTATTGGGTGGAAACAAAAAACAGGTTGGCAGCCATGGCGGCCATATTGAATTTCCAGTCACGTCGGTCATCGAAAGGATGCAGCAGATCAGGATGAGAAGCTCTACAATCGCTACAATTCTCTAGTTACACCGTAAGTGTAACACTGCACTGCCCCCTCCCAGCCTCGTCATGGAGACTGCAGTGACTCACTGTTGGGCGTGGCAGCTGGTGTAGTTTGGGTGAAGGAAGAGTTGTCTGCGAATGAAAAAGTCGAAATTTACTAGAGAATTCCCAGCTAGAAAGAAGATGGAAACTTAAAGACATGACTGACTTTTTTAAAACTTAAAAAAAAATGTTTTAAATACAATTTCAGTTTGTACATTGATTAGAAAGATTAAAGTATGCTGAAGAAGAAGAAATAGGAGGAGGCCTCTTTGTGAAATCAGCTTAAAAACCATTTTAAAATTGGCTGCTTCTGGGGAAAAGATGTATAAATATCTGGAATTATGCAAAAAACAGTAGCTGAATAAACTCATCAGAGCTTTCAGGAGGACTGTTTGGGCCTGGCTGTAATGAACCTCAGTCATCTTCTTGTACTTAGTGTAGTACACTGTATTTACCAAAGGACAAAAAATACAGATTAAACAGAATTGAAAGTTTAAGTTCCAGGGACTTTAAGTCATTATTTTGTGCATCAATAGACTAGATTTTTATTTCACGTTTGTGCCATGTTCTGTCTTCTTCTTCCAAAAAAAAAAAAAATAAAAATAAATCTTGTTAAGCCTTTTCAAACAAGTCAGTATAAAGCTTAAAATTGACACAGGAGAAGCCATCATGAAAAATGCATTGACTCACTGTTGGGCGTAGCAGCAGGTGTAGTTTGGGTGTAGGAAAAGTCCCCTGTGAATGAAACAGACAGCATTTATGACAACGTCCCCTGCTGTAGGGCAGGTGGGAATTGAAAATAACAACTAATTTATTTGATTTTTTATAAAAATTCATGAATGGCATTTTTAATTCTTACAATGAGAATAATGGTATAAGGCAGTGGTTCTCAAATTCGGTCCTGGCGCCCCCCTGTGTTTGCTGGTTTTTGTTCCAGCCACAACTGCAAAACTAGGATTTTAAAAAGCTGTTACTTTGCCTTAATTAGCAGCATTGGATGTTTAGAGTAGTTATTTACCATCTAAAGTCACATTTGGATGGACATATCCATTCTGCTATGAAGATTAAAAACCCTTGAACATATGCTGCTTAATTTTCAATATTGCTTGTGTGACAGTTGAAGGGTCCTGTCACTGGA
The DNA here is from genome assembly GCA_029721435.1 of Gymnothorax reevesii. NCBI lineage: Eukaryota > Metazoa > Chordata > Actinopteri > Anguilliformes > Muraenidae > Gymnothorax > Gymnothorax reevesii. The sequence continues at coordinate 5,863,575 of CM056585.1, read as the reverse complement.
AGTGTCTCCTAATAAGTACATGCCCTGCCTACCTTGCTAATGAGCCTGGCTCTTTGGCGATGTGGTCAGAGTGCATTACTCTTACCTGGGAGTCTGGAGGTTCAAGTCCCCGCCCGGGCCCTCCTTCGGCCTGCTACACTTGGATTTTCGGATGAAAACATTTTTAGACAGATCAAAGTAGACTCTGAGAAAATCATTAAGCTCCAAATTAGGTTTCCGATCACAGTGGTTTAGGTTTTTCCCAAATAGCCTCCCAGATAGCAAGCACCTCCTCTCTGGATCTGCCATGGCTCTGTGCCGACTCCAGCTGATCCGGCTTAGAGCCGCGGCAGATCCGGAGAGGAGGCGCTTGCTATCTGGGCTGCCTGAACTAAATAAAATCAACAGAAAACACAAAAGGTGTAACTCCATTGTCTGCCATGTAAATTGTTAGGTTTTGCCACCATGTGTCAAGAGTTTCACCAATGAGGAACCTTTTGATTATTTATGTTAATTAAATGTTTGGTAAAATTGTTTCCCTCTGCCAATATTTGCAATATATGTCAATGTGGATATTTGCATAAATGCACCTAATTAAAACAAATCAACAGCTTGTTAAAATTCTAAGACTGCAATTGTGCTTGGAACAAAAACCAGCATACACAGGTGGTTGCCAGGACCGAATTTGAGAACCACTGGTTTAAGGCAACATGTGACCCCATATCCAGAAAAGTTGGGACAGTGTGTAAAATGTAAACAAAACAGAATGCAATGATTCACTAATCAATTACAAGAACAATGTGGAGTGTGGCATGTGGCCCGCCTGTGTGTTATTGCTGAGAAACGACAATTTTTTTGACTTAGCAGTCTAAAATTAGTCGGATGGTGCATTGAAGGGTTAATTTTTATGTAATGATAGTTTTTACAGTAGTTACTGGGTTTTATTGAAATGACAAATAATGTCATTTGGATATTTCTGTAGCAAGAGAGGTCCGCTGGTCATCGAAGGAGCCTCCCGTGACCTCTAACCAAGAACCACCCATAGATGATATTGATTGGCAAAGGCGTTTTTGAGTCACTGGGTGGGAACCAGGAACAAAATGACAGCCAGGCAAACGATACTGAACACCGAGTGATTAAACTGGTCAACGAAAGAAACTTTCTCCTACCTGCACACCAGCAAAAGATGAGAGCAATCAGTGAAGGAGAGTTCTTAGTTATTGGGCTGCAAACAAATACAAGAAGGCAGCCATACAGACTATCAAATTGCGCCAGTCATAGACAGGAACCTTCCCTAACCTACACTCAGTAAACCACCGAAAGATGATATCGATCAGTGGAAGGGCTTTTTACTAATGGGATGAAAACAAAAAAACAAGCTGGCAGCCAAAGCGGCCATATCGAATATCGAGTCACGTCGGTCATCGAAAGGAACCTTCTCCTACCCGCATCTCACAAACCACCGGAAGATGAGATCGATTGGGGAAGGCGTTTTAAAATTATTCATCGGAAACAAAAAAAACAAGATGGTAGCTGTGGCGGCCATATTGAACAAAATGAAAACAAAAACAAGCTGGCAGACATTGTAGCCTTAATGAATATTGAGTCACGACGGTCATCGAAAGGAACCTTCCCCTACCTTCACCCAACAAACCATCGGAAGATGAGATCGATCAGGGAAGGCGTTTTGAAATTATTCATCGGAAACAAGAAACAAGATGGCAGCTGTGGCGGCCATATTGAATAACATATTGCACTGGTCATCGAAAGGAAGCTTCCCCTATCCGCACCCAACAAACCATCAGATGATGAGCTTGATCAGGGAATTATTGAGCGGAAATAAAAAAGTTTACGGACGGACGGCCGGATGGACAATGGACGGGGTGTCGACATGACGCCTCTTCTCATTTGAGGCGAGGGCATTATAAAAACCCTGTATTGCACTGACAATAGGACAAAGACAACGTATCAAATATTGAAACCGATAAATTTTATTGTTTTTAGAAAACTATCTGCTCATTTTGAATTTGATGACAGCAACATGTTTCAAGGAAGTTGGCACAGGACAATGAAAGACTGGAAAAGCTGCATGATGCTAAGAAAATACAATTAGCTGAACATCACACAGAAATTATATTATTTAGCAACAGGTCAGTAACATGATTGGGTATCAGTTGATTAAGGCCATCACCTAAGCGCACTGGTAAGGTAGCGTCCGCAGTGGACAGACATTAAAAAGAGCCCATGATAAAGAGACATCAAACACAGTTTTCATCCAACTGATCTGAATTAGTATTCACTACGTCTTCATTTCATAATACAGCCCACATATACAGGGTACATTTTCACAACCTTAAAATCTGTGCGAATCCATGTGGACGGAATTGAGATTCAGGAAGGATTCAGGCTTTGATTTGACTTGGGAAGAGTTTCATAAACGCTGCCATTCTTTACATTAAAAGTGTAAGAATCCACTGTCCCCTGCCAGTCTAGTCATGGAGACTCACTGTTGGGCGTGGCAGCTGGTGTAGTTTGGGTGAAGGAAGAGTCGCCTGTGAATGAAACAGACAGGTTTTACAAGAGATGAGATGAGAATTAAAGAGAACGACTGACTTTGATGATTTTTTGTCATAACAGAACATAACATGAATGGCAAGAACAGACCATTTAGCCCAACTACGCTCGCCAGTTTCTTTATACTAAAGTGAATATATCCCTTCACATACTCAATGACTCAATGGTGTCTAGCTTTAAGTCAAGCCTGCTCTTGAAAACCCCAAGGTCTCTGCCTCAACAATATGGTCAGGCAAGCTATTCCACATTGAAATTACTCTTTGGGTGAAGAAATATTTCCGAATTTCAGTGCTAAATTTACCTTTGGTCAACTTCCATTTGTGATTCCGAGTTCTACTCACAACACTTGGTCGAAAGAATCCTACATAATTCACTTTGTTAATCCCTGTAACATATTTAAAGACCTCAATCAGATCACCCCTGAGTCTCCTTTTCCCAAGACAAAAGAGATTTAGGATCTTCAGCCTCTTCTTGTAGCTTTCATCTTTTATATCTGGAATAAGCTTAGAAGCTCTTCTCTGAACTTTCTTTAGAGCCTCTATATCTTTCTTTAAGTATGGTCCCCAGAACTGTACACAATACTCAAGATGTGGTCTGAAGAATGTGTTGTACAAAAGAAGCATCACCTCCTAAGATTTGTACTCAATACTTTTGGCAATGTATCCCAGCATCCGATTGGCTTTTTTAACTGCTACGGCACAATGGCTGGAGCCTGTGAGGGTTTGGTCAACAATCACTCCCAGATCTTTCTCGTGTGCAGCACATTCCAGTTTTAAACCTCCCATGAAATAATCCAGTCTAATGTTTTTATTACCTACATGTGCAACTTTACATTTTGCAACATTAAAGTTCATTTGCCACATTTCTGCCCAATTCTGGATTCTATCCAAATCATCCTGAATCACTTTAGTGGACCCTAAACTATTTGCCAAACCCCCCAATTTAGTATCATCTGGAAATTTAACCATTCTGGTCTCAATATTCCTATCAAGGTCATTAATGTAGATGAGGAACAACACCGATCCCTGCGGGACGCCATTCCCCACCATACCTAGCTCAGATGAGATACCACTGACCACCACTCTTTGTGTTCTGTCCTGTCACCAGTTTTGAATCCACTCCAGAATATCTCCAGTAACTCCAATGGAGCTCATTTTAAAAATTAGTCTCTTATGCGGTACTGTATCTAATGCTTTCTGAAAATCCAAGTATATGATGTCATAAGCCCTGCTCTGGTCATAAGTCTTGGTGGCCTCTTCAAAAAATTCCGGGAGGTTTGTCAGACCTTCCCTTACGAAAACCTGTAACAGTAAAGATACTGCTACGTTCAAGAAATAAGTCCAGCTCATCTTTTATGATAAATTCCAATATTTTGCATGCAATGCAAGTTAAACTGACTGGCCTGTAATTTTCTGGCTCGGTACAGTCCCCTTTCTTATATATTGGTATTATATTTCCCTGTGTAATGTGAATAGCAGCCACTAGATGGCAGCATTGACCTTTTCTTTTGTGAAGCCCAGACTGGAGCTAGGTTTGGACATGTCCTGGGCATGTCTGACATGGAAAGTCCCAGAGAATTAAAAAAAAAGTCTAAAAGGTGGGAGGGGTCTGCAAAAGAGTATATAAAGAGGAAAATTGAGAGAGTAAAGTAGTAGGAGAAATTGCAAGGAGAAGGATACATTTGACCAGACCTGTCACTCCTTTTCAAGACCTGTGAGGCTTTTGGTGGATTTTTGCCAGTGTTGGAGCATTTTCCTCACACGGAACATCACCAAACAACCCAACCAAAGGGACTGTAAATATTTTTTTTCTTGTATATATCAATCTTAGTCAGTAGAGTAGATAGTAGATTAGTTAAAAGTCTTTGTTTAAAAATTGTGTTTTAAAATTGTGTCTGTCATCCCTTGCTGTCGTAAATGTAATAAAAAATTGGGGCCATAACACCTGTTTCCAATCATTTGTTATTTCTCCAGTTTCTAAAGACCGTCTGAAGATGGCGGATAGTGGCTTAAAGATGATCTCACCAACTTCCCTGAGCACACTAGGATATAAGCCATCAGGACCCGCCGCCTTGTCTGCCTTTAGTTTATGCAACTTGTCTAATACTTCGTTATCCCTAAGCTCAATCGCCGCTAAATAATCTTGAGCATTGGACATGCCCTCTGGCCGAATAAAGACCCCCTCTGAGGTAAAATTCTCAACTAAGTAACTGTTTAAGGCATCCGCAATATCCTTGTTATCACATAGCAGCGATCCATTTATATTCTCTATGCACTTAACCTGCTCTTTAACCTTACTTTTTCTGCTACTGTACTGAAAGAAGCGCTTAGGGTTAGTTTTTGCCCCCTCTGCAATTTGTCTTTCATACAGTCCTCTAGCATTCCTCAGCTCTTTTTTGACCACAGCCCGCATTTTACAGTATTCAGCCAGTGTCCTCATTGTTATCCTTAATGTAAATTTTATAAAGAATCCTCTTTTCCCTCAAAATCCTATGAATACTTGTGGTCATCCACTGAGGATTCTCCTTTTTCAGCTTACTTTTGGACACCTTTGGAATGAATCTGCATTGTGATTCAAGTAAAACCCCCTTAAATCTTTCCCACATCTCATTTACGGACTCACAGTCCAGGAGTCTCTCCCATTTTATTTCTCTTAGATATGAGCACATCCTGTCAAAGTTTGCTCGACAAAAATTGAATTTTTTTTTGAATACACCTTTTTAACTTCCCATGAAACATCAAAATTAACAGCAGAGTGATCACTTGTCCCAAGTGGCTCCAGTACCTCAACATTGCAAATTCTATCAGGGTCATTACAGAGCACTAAGTCTAAAATAGCCTTCTCTCTTGTAGGTTTATTAACATACTGCACCAAGAAATTATCATTTATAACATCTAGAAATTCTTCCTCCCCCCTACCCTGTCCATTCAACATTTCCCAATTGATACCAGGATAATTTAAGTACATGCGTAATCGTAATCATCCTGCTTCATAATTGTAATAGATCTGTAATCGTGCCCATGTCTGCTCTGTAATCCCAACTATGTCAAAGCCCAATATAGTATATATTTTTATACTCTTTATATATATCTTTATACTGAGAATAGAGGTGTCAGGCAGCATTTAATAGTAAATTTTAGCAGTAGCAGAAGAAGAAAAAGAAGATGCAGAAGACGACAACAACAGCTTTTTTTAATCAAAGACTCAGGCCCGTATTCAGAAACGACACTCACACTCACCTTTCACTCACCATACAGTGAGAACGATTGAAATGTAACTGGAGTGTGAGAAAGAGATCGACCGACCACTAACCGAGGAAGCGGTCCCACTCCTCGCCAGTTGCTATTGACAAACAACACTCGAGCATAACTGACAGTAGTGGGTACTGGGTACCACAGCCGGTGCGTCGACTGCTGCAAAGGGACGCTCAATCCGCACCCTTCAGTGCTGAATGACCTAAACCTGTCGCAGTTTACTTTTCTTGATTTGAAAGTTTCTCAGACTAATTGGTAAACCGACAATCAAATTTATTTTTAGTTGCGTTGTTGTGCATTGCTTCACAAAATTGAGGCGTTTCTTTCGCACATAAATGACGACGTAAATATCAGCATGTCTTCACAAATTCTGTGGTCGAGTGGCTTGCGAAAGGCGCAGGACAGCGCGCGAGGCTCACTAAGCAACAGGCTGTGACACGTGCCGGACGTTTCCTTCTACATTCAGTGATTACGAATGTAGAAAAGAATGGATTCTCGTGACTTACAGCTACATGAGACTCACAGACCGATCCACACGCGCCCCACGAGCCATCGGTGTGCAGAATTTTCCAACCCATGAGTAAAGAAAAGCGCGAGAAATCCGAATCGTGAGAGTGGACATGTATGCGTCTTTAATGAAAACTGGCCAAACCTGATAATGATGAGAGTTTTAAGAGTTTCTGCAATGGTAATTTAAATGAATTGAAAACGGGTCATGTCCAATCATTATTTTTAAGGGATGGTTTTGAGCTTCCCCTATTGCCCGTTCACCAGTAGCCACTGGTGGGTACACAAATGCTAACCTCAAGTTCACCACAGTGCAGTTCGTAAACACTGAAACCAGGTGGTCAGTAAGTTACCGGCATCGTTATCATCATTCGAGTTAAAATTTGCGTAGTTGCGACTGCGTCGAGCACGTGGCTGTAAATGATCCAGAGTTTCTAATGTTTGTAACCACCTGAAAGCCATGACAACGAAATACCGGCGCAAGTTAGTGCGGCTCAAGGGAGGTGTTCCCTGCACTCAACCTTCACTCAGAAAGAGACGCTATTTTCAGTGTGAGTGAGGTCTCTGAAAGCAAATGAGGGTTCGGACAACCTCTGACTCATTTAGTAAAACGTGACACAAAGTCAGTTTTAGTGCGCGCTCACACTCAATTAGTGTGAGTTTCGTTTCTGAATACGGGCCAATATCTGAGCCTAGAAGAAATTTCAATTCTAGATTTTTATTTTAATGTCGTATTGCAACTTCTTTCTTTCCTATTTCTTTAGGAAAACTGGTAACTTTTGGTTACAGGAGCAGGAAGCAGAGGAAAGCAGCACACTGCCAGCTATGGAATCACTTTTTCAATAGTAATATTATCAATAAAGGTAAGACTGAACATATACAAATTAGATAAATTATGCACAAAAAATATCTTATGATGTAAATATGAATATAAATTCAAATATTAGATCAAGACAATGGAAAGTATAGACTCAAAATGTTCTAACTGTTTGGAAAACCATGATGATGCCAACTTTTTTTGCAAAACATAATTTGTAAGCAGGAATGCTAAGTTCTCATGAAGCTGTTGGAGAAATAAACGGCTCCTTGAATGCTACGTATCTACAAAATTTTACCCCAAAATACTAAATTGAGAGTCATTTCAAAATAATAGGGCAATAAACAGCAGTAAATTCCGTGGAGAGATTCTTACCAGAACAAGTGACTCCGGCATCTTCACTGTGTCCACAGTTATGGTTCCCCAACCCAGCGTGGCTACACTGGTCGAGAGACGCTTCAGAACCAGAACATTCCAGGTCATCCAGTGTGATTGGGTCACTTCCTGAACCAAAGTGGGCTGATCCATGAACGTTCACTACACCCCCACAATCCAGCTGACTGCAGACCACTTGACCATCATTTTGATCCCACAAGTCGTCACACACTGTCCCCCACTGTCCAGCGTAGTACACCTCCACCCGTCCAGAGCATCGATTAGGGCCATCGACCAAGCGCACTGGTAAGGAACTGTCTGCATAGGACAGAAGTTTTTTAAAAAAGCTCATGATAAAAAGGCACCATACACAGTTTTCCTGCCACTACTGTAAATGAAATATTTGTGTACCTTCATTTCATCTTACAGATCGAAGTTAATGAATGAGTTTTAACAACCTCAAAATCTGTGTGATTGCATGCAGATGGATTTGAGATTCAGAAAGGATTCAAGCTTTGATATGACTTGGGAAGAGTTTCACAACCACTGCGATTCTTTACATTAAAAGTGTAAGAAAGCCCTGCCCCCTCCCAGCCTAGTCATGGAGACTGCAGTGACTCACTGTTGGGCGTGGCAGCTGGTGTAGTTTGGGTGAAGGAGGAGTTGCCTGTGAATGAAACAAACAGCATTTACAAGGATGTCCACTGCAGGAAAGTAGATGGGAATTCAAAAGAATGACTGACTTTTATGACTTTTATAAAAATCATGAATTACATTTATTTTACAGTGAGAATAAAGGTGTCAGGCTGCATGCATCTAATTGTAAATTTTTGCACAAGCCTCAGTATCAGCAGCAGTAGCAGAATAAGAAAAAAAGAAGAAGAAATAATTGACAATGACTTTAACAAGCAAGTTTACAAATTCCAGACAGTCTGTACAGCAACATTTTGCTTCAAAAGACCATAAGTACTGACACATTATGGCTGTTAAACTATTTCAAATATCAACATCCATTTTCATTTCCTACTGGTGCCTTTTTTCTTTCTGATCTCAAAAGGAAAGCTGTGAACTCTTTAGGTTATCAGGAACAGGAGGAAGAATAAAGCACCACACTGCCATCTATGGGATCACTTTTCCAAAAGTAATAATATGAATGAAAGTAAGACTGCAACTGTACAAATTAAATAGAAAATATCATATTTTAATAGTAAATATTGAATATAATTTCAAATATTAAATGCAGATGACAATGGTGAATGTGGAGTCAATATGGCTCAAATGTTTAGAAAGCCAGCTCATTGATGATGTCACCTTTTTTGTGAAACCTAATTTGTAAGCAGGAAGGCTGAGCTCTCATTAGGTTGTTGGAAAAATAAACGGCTCCTCGAATGCATACGCATCTAAAAATTTTACCCCACATATGAGATGGAGAGTCACTTCAAAATAACACGGAAAGAGACACGTGTAAAATCCTTGGAGAGACTCCTACCAGAACAAGTGACTCCGGCATCTTCACTGTGGCCGCAGTTATGGTTCCCCAACCCAGCATGGCTACACTGGCCCAGAGACGCTTCAGAACCAGAACAATGCAGGTCATCCAGTGTGATTGGGTCACTTCCTGGACCAAAGTGGGCTGATCCATGAACGTTCACTACACCCCCACAATCCAGCTGACTGCACACCACTTGACCATCATTTTGATCCCACAAGTCGTCACACACTGTCCCCCACTGTCCAGCGTAGTACACCTCCACCCTTCCAGAGCATCGATTAGGGCCATCGACCAGGCGAACTGGTAAGTAACTCTCTGCATTGGAGAGATATTTAAAAGAGCCCATGATAAAGTGACACCATACACAGTTTTCAAACTACTACAGTAAATCAACCCCTTTGTGTATGAAGGTAAATCCGTATGTTTATTTGAGAGCATGCCATTTCCACTTGGGAGCAGCCACATCAATTTCATGGCTAGATTGTACTCATTTTTCCCCCAAATATTTCTCTCGCTGTCAAATCGCCGCTACTTCCACTTGGATCTGCTGCTATAGGACAGATTTTTTCTCTTTGTGCACGAAACTGCCTCTGCTTGCTTGAAACATTTCTGCTTGCACACAAAACGTTTCTACACATGCTCTGATTTTTTTGCAGCACATTCCTGTCAAAAATCGCCAACCAATAGAATGCCAAGTTCCATGGCGACCAATGTTCTTTGCAGAAATGTAAACTTGTGCTAAATTCTGCTGAAAAATCATACATTCATACTAAATTTCATGTGTCAAAAGTTGATTTGAGCACAGCGTATGATTATTTCATGATTTGACTGTGCGTAATTCTGAGGGTTCAGGCAGCGTGGGAAGCCACTTGGATAGCTCCCTTATTTGGCTCAGAAATGATGATAATAAAAAAAAAAAAGACTAACAGATGATGTTCACTTGTGGTCAGGAGGTTCATTATCCCAGAAATGTACTGTTGAAACTCCCAGTCATTTTACAACTTGCATTTTTTTTCCTTTTATTCTATACTTTCAATAATAAATTATCATGAAGATGTTTTGTCTTTGTTGTCCTGCCTCTGAACGAAAATTATGAAAGGAGACTGAACTAGAGAGTGATTTTTAGGCAAAAACACCCGTCTCCCCCTCCTCCAACCACCTTCCCCCTTTTTCATTTCATCCCCTCCTTTTTTATAAAACACACATCACTTTAAATTGAACTAAATTATTTATTCTTGAAAACGTGATCGTTAATTTTATAACCTATCTAATATGCAAGCCTGAACCAGGCAAAGAAACACAATTTCAAAGAAAATGGCAAAAGGCACATCTGTATGTTTGAGGTTAATATATCAATCAGTTTTTGAGATACAGCCTGGATACGATACCCCCATTTTGAGACATTTTGAGTCCAAACTGTCGCAGCTCGGAAACAGTAGGAACATCGACATGACCCAAATGCAGACGGGAAACCAAACAAAAACAATATGTCTCCCGTCCCTACAAGGGGTGCGTGGGGGGGGGGGGGGTTTGGGGGAGACATGAATATGATGGAATTCTAAATGCTGCAAGTGTCCTGCATAATTAAGTCCATTTTCACTGTCAAAATTTTTTATTAAGAACAAAAATATATAATTAAATATTAACATGAATTCAAGTATTAAATCCAGAAGACCATGGTAAATGTGGACTCAAAATATTCTTAAGATTCAGAGAGTCAACTCATTGATGATGCCAACTTTTTTTAATGGCAAATCTTAATTTGTAAACAGGAAGGGTAAACTGTCATTAGGCTGTTGGAAAAATAAACAGCTCCTGAATGCAAGGTATTAAAAAATTTTACCCAAAAATACTAAATTGAGAGTCATTTAAAAAAAAAAAATAGGATGATAAACAGGCGCTAATCCCCTGGAGAGATTCCTACCAGAACAAGTGACTCCGGCATCTTCACTGTGGCCGCAGTTATGGTTCCCCAACCCAGCATGGCTACACTGGTCCAGAGACGCTTCAGAACCAGAACAATGCAGGTCATCCAGTGTGATTGGGTCACTTCCTTGACCAAAGTGGGCTGATCCATGAACGTTCACTACACCCCCACAATCCAGCTGACTGCAGACCACTTGACCATCATTTTGATCCCACAAGTCGTCACACACTGTCCCCCACTGTCCAGCGTAGTACACCTCCACCCGTCCAGAGCATCGATCAGGGCCATTGACCAAGCGCACTGGTAAGGAACCGTCTAAATTGGACAGAAATTTGAAAAAAAGTTCATGATAAAAAGGCACCATACACAGTTTTCATGCAACTACTGTAAATAAAATATTTGTGTACCTTCATTTCAACTTACAGCTCAAAGATACTGAATGAGTTTCAACAACCTCAAAATCTGTGTGATTGCATGCAGCTGGAATTGAGATTCAGAAAGGATTCAAGCTTCGAAATGACTTGGGCAGAGTTTCATAACCACTGTGATTCTTTACATTAAAAGTGTAAGAAAGCCCTGCCCCCTCCCAGCCTAGTCATGGAGACTGCAGTGACTCACTGTTGGGCGTGGCAGCTGGTGTAGTTTGGGTGAAGGAGGAGTTGCCTGTGAATGAAACAAACAGCATTTGCAAGAATGTCCACTGCAGGAGAGTAGATGGGAATTCGAAAGAATGACTGACTTTTATGACTTTTATAAAAATCATGAATTACATTTATTTTACAGTGAGAATAAAGGTGTCAGGCTGCATGCATCTAACTGTAAATTTTTGCACAAGCCTCAGTATCAGCAGCAGTAGCAGAATAAGAAAAAAGAAGAAGAAGAAATAATTGACAATGACTTTTCCAAGCAAGTTTACAAATTCCAGACAGTCTGTACAGCAACATTTCACTTCCAAAGACCATAAGTACTGACACATTATGGCTTTTAAACTATTTCAAATATTAACATCCATTTTCATTGCTTACTGGTGCATTTTTTCTTTCTGATCTCAAAAGGAAAGCTGTTAACTCTTTAGGTTATCAGGAACAGGAGGAAGTAAAAAGCACCACACTGCCATCTATGGAATCACTTTTCCAAAATTAATAATATGAATGAAAGTAAGACTGCAACTGTACAAATTAAATAGAAAATATCATATTTTAATAGTAAATATTGAATATAATTTCAAATATTAAATGCAGATGACAATGGTGAATGTGGAGTCAATATGGCTCAAATGTTTAGAAAGCCAGCTCATTGATGATGTCACCTTTTTTGTGAAACCTAATTTGTAAGCAGGAAGGCTGAGCTCTCATTATGTTTTTGGAAAAATAAACGGCTCCTCCAATGCATACGTGTCTAAAAATTTTACCCCACATATGAGATGGAGAGTCACTTCAAAATAATACGGGAAGAGACACGTGTAAAATCCTTGGAGAGATTCCTACCAGAACAAGTGACTCCGGCATCTTCACTGTGGCCGCAGTTATGGTTCCCCAACCCATTGTGGCTACACTGGCCCAGAGACGCTTCAGAACCAGAACAATGCAGGTCATCCAGTGTGATTGGGTCACTTCCTTGACCAAAGTGGGCTGATCCATGAGCGTTCACTACACCCCCACAATACAGCTGTCTGCAGACCACTTGAGCATCACTTTGATCCCAAGAATCATCACACACTGTCCCCCACTGTCCAGCGTAGTACACCTCCACACGTCCAGAGCATTGATTAGGGCCATCGACCAAGCGCACTGGTAAGGAACCGTCTTAATTGGACAGAAATTAGAAAAAAAGCTCATGATCAAAAGGCACCATACACAGTTTTCATGCCACTACTGTAAATAAAATATTTGTGTACCTTCATTTGATCTTACAGCTCAAAGATACTGAATGAGTTTCAACAACCTCAAAATCTGTGTGATTGCATGCAGATGGAATTGAGATTCAGAAAGGATTCAAGCTTTGAAATGACTTGGGCAGAGTTTCATAACCACTGCGATTCTTTACATTAAAAGTGTAAGAAAGCCCTGCCCCCTCCCAGCCTGGTCATGGAGACTGCAGTGACTCACTGTTGGGCGCGGCAGCTGGTGTAGTTTGGGTGAAGGAGGAGTTGCCTGTGAATGAAACAAACAGCATTTACAAGAATGTCCACTGCAGGAGAGTAGATGGGAATTCGAAAGAATGACTGACTTTTATGACTTTTATAAAAATCATGAATTACATTTATTTTACAGTGAGAATAAAGGTGTCAGGCTGCATGCATCTAATTGTCAATTTTCGCACAAGCCTCAGTATCAGCAGCAGTAGCAGAATAAGAAAAAAGAAGAAGAAGAAATAATTGACAATGACTTTTCCAAGCAAGTTTACAAATTCCAGACAGTCTGTACAGCAACATTTCGCTTCCAAAGACCATAAGTACTGACACATTATGGCTTTTAAACTATTTCAAATATTAACATCCATTTTCATTGCTTACTGGTGCCTTTTTTCTTTCTGATCTCAAAAGGAAAGCTGTTAACTCTTTCGGTTATCAGGAACAGGAGGAAGAACAAAGCACCACACTGCCATCTATGGGATCACTTTTCCAAAATTAATAATATGAATGAAAGTAAGACTGCAACTGTACAAATTAAATAGAAAATATCATATTTTAATAGTTAATATTGAATATAATTTCAAATATTAAATGCAGATGACAATGGTGAATGTGGAGTGAATATGGCTCAAATGTTTAGGAAGCCAGCTCATTGATGATGTCACCTTTTCTGTGAAACCTAATTTATAAGCAGGAAGGCTGAGCTCTCATTATGTTATGGAAAAATAAACGGCTCCTCCAATGCATACGTGTCTAAAAATTTTACCCCACATATAAGATGGAGAGTCACTTCAAAATAATACGGGAAGAGACACGTGTAAAATCCTTGGAGAGATTCCTACCAGAACAAGTGACTCCGGCATCTTCACTGTGGCCGCAGTTATGGTTCCCCAACCCATTGTGGCTACACTGGCCCAGAGACGCTTCAGAACCAGAACAATGCAGGTCATCCAGTGTGATTGGGTCACTTCCTTGACCAAAGTAGGCTGATCCATGAGCGTTCACTACACCCCCACAATGCAGCTGCCTGCAGACCACTTGAGCATCACTTTGATCCCAAAAATCATCACACACTGTCCCCCACTGTCCAGCGTAGTACACCTCCACCCGTCCAGAGCATTGATTAGGGCCATCGACCAAGCGCACTGGTAAGGAACCGTCTTAATTGGACAGAAATTAGAAAAAAGCTCATGATAAAAAGGCACCATACACAGTTTTCATGCCACTACTGTAAATAAAATATTTGTGTACCTTCATTTCATCTTACAGCTCAAAGATACTGAATGAGTTTCAACAACCTCAAAATCTGTGTGATTGCATGCAGATGGAATTGAGATTCAGAAAGGATTCAAGCTTTGAAATGACTTGGGCAGAGTTTCATAACCACTGCGATTCTTTACATTAAAAGTGTAAGAAAGCCCTGCCCCCTCCCAGCCTAGTCATGGAGACTGCAGTGACTCACTGTTGGGCGTGGCAGCTGGTGTAGTTTGGGTGAAGGAGGAGTTGCCTGTGAATGAAACAAACAGCATTTACAAGAATGTCCACTGCAGGAGAGTAGATGGGAATTCGAAAGAATGACTGACTTTTATGACTATTATAAAAATCATGAATTTCATTTATTTTACAGTGAGAATAAAGGTGTCAGTCTGCATGCATCTAATTGTAAATTTTTGCACAAGCCTCAGTATCAGCAGCAGTAGCAGAATAAGGAAAAAAGCAGAAGAAGAAATAATTGACAATAACTTTTACAAGCAAGTTTACAAATTCCAGACAATCTGTACAGCAACATATCGCTTCCAAAGACCATAAGTACTGACACATTATGGTTTTTAAACTATTTCAAATATTGACATCCATTTTCATTTCTTACTGGTGCCTTTTTTCTTTCTGATCTCAAAAGGAAAGCTGTTAACTCTTTAGGTTATCAGGAACAGGAAGAAGTAAAAAGCACCACACTGCCATCTGTGGGATAACTTTTCCAAAAGTAATAATATGAATGAAGGTAAGACTGCAACTGTACAAATTAAAAAGAAAAAAATCATATTTTAATAGTAAATATTGAATATAAATTAAAATATTAAATGCAGATGGCAATGGTGACTGTGGAGTCAATACGGCTCAAATGTTTAGAAAGCCAGCTCATTGATGATGTCACCTTTTTTGTGAAACCTAATTCATAAGCAGGAAGGCTGAGCTCTCATTATGTTTTTGGAAAAATAAACGGCTCCTCCAATGCATACGTGTCTAAAAATTCTACCCCACATATGAGATAGAGAGTCACTTCAAAATAATACGGAAAGAGACACGTGTAAAATCCTTGGAGAGATTCCTACCAGAACAAGTGACTCCGGCATCTTCACTGTGGCCGCAGTTATGGTTCCCCAACCCATTGTGGCTACACTGGTCCAGAGACGCTTCAGAACCAGAACAATGCAGGTCATCCAGTGCGATTGGGTCACTTCCTTGACCAAAGTGGGCTGATCCATGAGCGTTCACTACACCCCCACAATACAGCTGTCTGCAGACCACTTGAGCATCACTTTGATCCCAAGAATCATCACACACTGTCCCCCACTGTCCAGCGTAGTACACCTCCACCCTTCCAGAGCATCGATTAGGGCCATCGACCAGGCGAACTGGTAAGTAACTTTCTGCATTGGAGAGATATTTAAAAGAGCCCATGATAAAGTGACACCATACACAGTTTTCAAACTACTACAGTAAACCAACGCCTTTGTGTATGAAGGTAAATCCGTATGTTTATTTGAGAGCATGGCATTTCCACTTGGGAGCAGCAACATCAATTACATGGCTAGATTGTACTCATTTTTCCCCCAAATATTTCTCTCGCTGTCAAATCGCCGCCACTTGCACTCGGATCTTCTGCTATAGGACAGATTTTTTCTCTTTGTGCACGAGACTGCTTCTGCTTGCTTGAAACATTTCTGCTTGCACACAAAACGTTTCTACACATGCTCTGATTTTTTTGCAGCACATTCCTGTCAAAAATCGCCAACCAATAGAATGCCAAGTTCCATGGCGACCAATGTTCTTTGCAGAAATGTAAACTTGTGCTAAATTCTGCTGAAAAATCATACATTCATACTAAATTTCATGTGTCAAAAGTTGATTTGAGCACAGCGTATGATTATTTCATGATTTGACTGTGCGTAATTCTGAGGGTTCAGGCAGCGTGGGAAGCCACTTGGATGGCTCCCTTATTTGGCTGAGAAATGATGATAATAAAAAAAAAATTACTAGCAGATGATGTTCACTTGTGGTCAGGAGGTTCATTATCCCAGAAATGTACTGTTGAAACTCCCAGTCATTTTCCAACTTGCATTTTTTTTCCTTTTATTCTATACTTTCAATAATAAATTATCATGAAGATGTTTTGTCTTTGTTGTCCTGCCTCTGAACGAAAATTATGAAAGGAGACTGAACTAGAGAGTGATTTTTAGGCAAAAACACCCGTCTCCCCCTCCTCCAACCACCTTCCCCCTTTTTCATTTCATGCCCTCCTTTTTTATAAAACACACATCACTTTAAATTGAACTAAATTATTTATTCTTGAAAACGTGATCGTTAATTTTATAACCTATCTAATATGCAAGCCTGAACCAGGCAAAGAAACACAATTTCAAAGAAAATGGCAAAAGGCACATCTGTTTGTCTGAGGTTAATATATTAATCAGTTTTTGAGATACAGCCTGGATACGATACCCCCATTTTGAGACATTTTGAGTCCAAACTGTCGCAGCTCGGAAACAGTAGGAACGTCGACATGACCCGAACAGACGGGAAACCAAACAAAAACAATATGTCTCCCGTCCCTACAAGGGGTGCGTGGGGGGGGCGGTTTGGGGGAGACATGAATATGATGGAATTCTAAATGCTGCAAGTGTCCTGCATAATTAAGTCCATTTTCACTGTCAAAATTTTTTATTAAGAACAAAAATATATCATGTAAATATTAACATGAATTCAAGTATTAAATCCAAAAGACGATGGTAAATGTGGACTCAAAATATTCTTAAGATTCAGAGAGTCAACTCATTGATGATGCCAACTTTTTTTAATGGCAAATCTTAATTTGTAAACAGGAAGGGTAAACTGTCATTAGGCTGTTGGAAAAATAAACAGCTCCTGAATGCAAGGTATTAAAAAATTTTACCCAAAAATACTAAATTGAGAGTCATTTAAAAAAAAAAATACGATGATAAACATGCGTTAATCCCCTGGAGAGATTCCTACCAGAACAAGTGACTCCGGCATCTTCACTGTGGCCACAGTTATGGTTCCCCAACCCAGCATGGCTACACTGGTCCAGAGACGCTTCAGAACCAGAACAATGCAGGTCATCCAGTGTGATTGGGTCGCTTCCTTGCCCAAAGTGGGCTGATCCATGAGCGTTCACTACACCCCCACAATCCAGCTGACTGCAGACCACTTGAGCATCACTTTGATCCCAAGAATCATCACACACTGTCCCCCACTGTCCAGCGTAGTACACCTCCACCCGTCCAGAGCATCGATCAGGGCCATTGACCAAGCGCACTGGTAAGGAACCGTCTAAATTGGACAGAAATTAGAAAAAAAGCTCATGATAAAAAGGCACCATACACAGTTTTCATGCCACTACTGTAAATGAAATATTTGTGTACCTTCATTTCATCTTACAGCTCCAAGATACTGAATGAGTTTCAACAACCTCAAAATCTGTGTGATTGCATGCAGCTGGAATTCAGATTCAGAAAGGATTCAAGCTTTGAAATGACTTGGCCAGAGTTTCATAACCACTGCGATTCTTTACATTAAAAGTGTAAGAAAGCCCTGCCCCCTCCCAGCCTAGTCATGGAGACTGCAGTGACTCACTGTTGGGCGTGGCAGCTGGTGTAGTTTGGGTGAAGGAGGAGTTGCCTGTGAATGAAACAAACAGCATTTACAAGAATTTCCACTGCAGGAGAGTAGATGGGAATTCAAAAGAATGACTGACTTTTATGACTATTATAAAAATCATGAATTACATTTATTTTACAGTAAGAATAAAGGTGTCAGGCTGCATGCATCTAAGTGTAAATTTTTGCACAAGCCTCAGTATCAGCAGCAGTAGCAGAATAAGAAAAAAAGCAGAAGAAGAAATAAGTGACAATAACTTTTACAAGCAAGTTTACAAATATCAGACAGTCTGTACAGCAACATTTCGCCTCCAAAGACCATAAGTACTGACACATTATGGCTTTTAAACTATTTCAAATATTGACATCCATTTTCATTTCTTACTGGTGCCTTTATTCTTTCTGATCTCAAAAGGAAAGCTGTAAACTCTTTAGGTTATCAGGGACAGGAAGAAGTAAAAAGCACCACACTGCCATCTGTGGGATAACTTTTCCAAAAGTAATAATATGAATGAAGGTAAGACTGCAACTGTACAAATTAAAAAGAAAAAAATCATATTTTAATAGTAAATATTGAATATAAATTAAAATATTAAATGCAGATGGCAATGGTGACTGTGGAGTCAATACGGCTCAAATGTTTAGAAAGCCAGCTCATTGATGATGTCACCTTTTTTGTGAAACCTAATTCATAAGCAGGAAGGCTGAGCTCTCATTATGTTTTTGGAAAAATAAACGGCTCCTCCAATGCATACGTGTCTAAAAATTCTACCCCACATATGAGATAGAGAGTCACTTCAAAATAATACGTGAAGAGACACGTGTAAAATCCTTGGAGAGATTCCTACCAGAACAAGTGACTCCGGCATCTTCACTGTGGCCGCAGTTATGGTTCCCCAACCCATTGTGGCTACACTGGTCCAGAGACGCTTCAGAACCAGAACAATGCAGGTCATCCAGTGTGATTGGGTCACTTCCTTGACCAAAGTGGGCTGATCCATGAGCGTTCACTGCACCCCCACAATACAGCTGTCTGCAGACCACTTGAGCATCACTTTGATCCCAAGAATCATCACACACTGTCCCCCACTGTCCAGCGTAGTACACCTCCACCCGTCCAGAGCATCGATCAGGGCCATTGACCAAGCGCACTGGTAAGGAACCATCTAAATTGGACAGAAATTTGAAAAAAAGTTCATGATAAAAAGGCACCATACACAGTTTTCATGCAACTACTGAAAATAAAATATTTGTGTACCTTCATTTCAACTTACAGCTCAAAGATACTGAATGAGTTTCAACAACCTCAAAATCTGTGTGATTGCATGCAGCTGGAATTCAGATTCAGAAAGGATTCAAGCTTTGAAATGACTTGGCCAGAGTTTCATAACCACTGCGATTCTTTACATTAAAAGTGTAAGAAAGCCCTGCCCCCTCCCAGCCTAGTCATGGAGACTGCAGTGACTCACTGTAGGGCGTGGCAGCTGGTGTAGTTTGGGTGAAGGAGGAGTTGCCTGTGAATGAAACAAACAGCATTTACAAGGATGTCCACTGCAGGAGAGTAGATGGGAATTCAAAAGAATGACTGACTTTTATGACTTTTATAAAAATCATGAATTACATTTATTTTACAGTGAGAATAAAGGTGTCAGGCTGCATACATCTAAATGTAAATTTTTGCACAAGCCTCAGTATCAGCAGCAGTAGCAGAATAAGAAAAAAGAAGAAGAAGAAATAATTGACAATGACTTTTCCAAGCAAGTTTACAAATTCCAGACAGTCTGTACAGCAACATTTTGCTTCAAAAGACCATAAGTACTGACACATTATGGCTGTTAAACTATTTCAAATATTGACATCCATTTTCATTGCTTACTGGTGCCTTTTTTCTTTCTGATCTCAAAAGGAAAGCTGTTAACTCTTTAGGTTATCAGGAACAGGAGGAAGAATAAAGCACCACACTGCCATCTATGGGATAACTTTTCCAAAAGTAATAATATGAATGAAAGTAAGACTGCAACTGTACAAATTAAATAGAAAATATCATATTTTAATAGTAAATATTGAATATAATTTCAAATATTAAATGCAGATGACAATGGTGAATGTGGAGTCAATATGGCTCAAATGTTTAGAAAGCCAGCTCATTGATGATGTCACCTTTTTTGTGAAACCTAATTTTTAAGCAGGAAGGCTGAGCTCTCATTAGGTTGTTGGAAAAATAAACGGCTCCTCGAAAGCATACGCATCTCAAAATTTTACCCCACATATGAGATGGAGAGTCACTTCAAAATAATACGGAAAGAGACACGTGTAAAATCCTTGGAGAGATTCCTACCAGAACAAGTGACTCCGGCATCTTCACTGTGGCCGCAGTTATGGTTCCCCAACCCAGCATGGCTACACTGGCCCAGAGATGCTTCAGAACCAGAACAATGCAGGTCATCCAGTGTGATTGGGTCACTTCCTGGACCAAAGTGGGCTGATCCATGAACGTTCACTACACCCCCACAATCCAGCTGACTGCACACCACCTGACCATCATTTCGATCCCACAAGTCGTCACACACTGTCCCCCACTGTCCAGCGTAGTACACCTCCACTCGTCCAGAGCATCGATTAGGGCCATCGACCAAGCGCACTGGTAAGGAACTGTCTGCATAGGACAGAAGTTTTTTAAAAAAAGCTCTTGATAAAAAGGCACCATACACAGTTTTCATGCCACTACTGTAAATAAAATATTTGTGTACCTTCATTTCATCTTACAGCTCAAAGATACTGAATGAGTTTCAACAACCTCAAAATCTGTGTGATTGCATGCAGATGGATTTGAGATTCAGAAAGGATTCAAGCTTTGAAATGACTTGGGCAGAGTTTCACAACCACTGCGATTCTTTACATTAAAAGTGTAAGAAAGCCCTGCCCCCTCCCAGCCTAGTCATGGAGACTGCAGTGACTCACTGTTGGGCGTGGCAGCTGGTGTAGTTTGGGTGAATGAGGAGTTGCCTGTGAATGAAACAAACAGCATTTACAAGAATGTCCACTGCAGGAGAGTAGATGGGAATTCAAAAGAATGACTGACTTTTATGACTATTATAAAAATCATGAATTACATTTATTTTACAGTGAGAATAAAGGTGTCAGGCTGCATGCATCTAACTGTAAATTTTTGCACAAGCCTCAGTATCAGCAGCAGTAGCAGAATAAGAAAAAAAGCAGAAGAAGAAATAATTGACAATAACTTTTACAAGCAAGTTTACAAATATCAGACAGTCTGTACAGCAACATTTCGCTTCCAAAGACCATAAGTACTGACACATTATGGCTTTTAAACTATTTCAAATATTAACATCCATTTTCATTTCTTACTGGTGCCTTTTTTCATTCTGATCTCAAAAGGAAAGCTGTGAACTCTTTAGGTTATCAGGGACAGGAAGAAGTAAAAAGCACCACACTGCCATCTATGGGATAACTTTTCCAAAAGTAATGATATGAATGAAAGTAAGACTGCAACTGTACAAATTAAATATAAAATATCATATTTTGAAGGTAAATATTGAATATAATTTCAAATATTAAATGCAGATAGCAATGGTGAATGTGGAGTCAATATGGCCCAAATGTTTAGAAAGCCAGCTCATTGATGATGTCACCTTTTTTGTGAAACCTAATTTATAAGCAGGAAGGCTGAGCTCTCATTATGTTTTTGGAAAAATAAACGGCTCCTCCAATACATACGTGTCTAAAAATTTTACCCCACATATAAGATGGAGAGTCACTACAAAATAATACGTGAAGAGACACGTGTAAAATCCTTGGAGAGATTCCTACCAGAACAAGTGACTCCGGCATCTTCACTGTGGCCGCAGTTATGGTTCTCCAACCCAGCGTGGCTACACTGGCCCAGAGACGCTTCAGAACCAGAACAATGCAGGTCATCCAGTGTGATTGGGTCACTTCCTTGACCAAAGTGGGCTGATCCATGAGCGTTCACTACACCCCCACAATGCAGCTGTCTGCAGACCACGTGAGCATCACTTTGATCCCAAGAATCATCACACACTGTCCCCCACTGTCCAGCGTAGTACACCTCCACCCGTCCAGAGCATCGATTAGGGCCATCGACCAGGCGAACTGGTAAGTAACTCTCTGCATTGGAGAGATATTTAAAAGAGCCCATGATAAAGTGACACCATACACAGTTTTCAAACTACTACAGTAAATCAACGCCTTTGTGTATGAAGGTAAATCCGTATGTTTATTTGAGAGCATGCCATTTCCACTTGGGAGCAGCAACATCAATTTCATGGCTAGATTTTACTCATTTTTCCACAAAACATTTCTGTCGCTGTCAAATCGCCGCCACTTGCACTCGGATCTACTGCTACAGGACAGATTTTTTCTCTTTGTGCACGAAACTGCCTCTGCTTGCTTGAAACATTTCTGCTTGCACACAAAACGTTTCTACACATGCTCTGATTTTTTTGCAGCACATTCCTGTCAAAAATCGCCAACCAATAGAATGCCAAGTTCCATGGCGACCAATTTTCTTTGCAGAAATGTAAACTTGTGCTAAATTCTGCTGAAAAATCATACATTCATTCTAAATTTCATGTGTCAAAAGTTGATTTGAGCACAGCGTATGATTATTTCATGATTTGACTGTGCGTAATTCTGAGGGTTCAGGCAGCGTGGGAAGCCACTTGGATAGCTCCCTTATTTGGCTCAGAAATGATGATAATAAAAAAAAAAATTACTAGCAGATGATGTTCACTTGTGGTCAGGAGGTTCATTATCCCAGAAATGTACTGTTGAAACTCCCAGTCATTTTCCAACTTGCATTTTTTTTCCTTTTATTCTATACTTTCAATAATAAATTATCATGAAGATGTTTTGTCTTTGTTGTCCTGCCTCTGAACGAAAATTATGAAAGGAGACTGAACTAGAGAGTGATTTTTAGGCAAAAACACCCGTCTCCCCCTCCTCCAACCACCTTCCCCCTTTTTCATTTCATCCCCTCCTTTTTTATAAAACACACATCACTTTAAATTGAACTAAATTATTTATTCTTGAAAACGTGATCGTTAATTTTGTAACCTATCTAATATGCAAGCCTGAACCAGGGAAAGATTCACAATTTCAAAGAAAATGGCAAAAGGCACATCTGTTTGTCTGAGGTTAATATATTAATCAGTTTTTGAGATACAGCCTGGATATGATACCCCCATTTTGAGACATTTTGAGTCCAAACTGTCGCAGCTCGGAAACAGTAGGAACGTCGACATGACCCGAACAGACGGGAAACCAAACAAAAACAATATGTCTCCCGTCCCTACAAGGGGTGCGTGGGGGGGGGGGGTTTGGGGGAGACATGAATATGATGGAATTCTAAATGCTGCAAGTGTCCTGCATAATTAAGTCCATTTTCACTGTCAAAATTTTTTATTAAGAACAAAAATATATCATGTAAATATTAACATGAATTCAAGTATTAAATCCAAAAGACCATGGTAAATGTGGACTCAAAATATTCTTAAGATTCAGAGAGTCAACTCATTGATGATGCCAACTTTTTTTTAATGGCAAATCTTAATTTGTAAACAGGAAGGGTAAACTGTCATTAGGCTGTTGGAAAAATAAACAGCCCCTGAATGCAAGGTATTAAAAAATTTTACCCAAAAATACTAAATTGAGAGTCATTTAAAAAAAAAAATACGATGATAAACAGGCGTTAATCCCCTGGAGAGATTCCTACCAGAACAAGTGACTCCGGCATCTTCACTGTGGCCGCAGTTATGGTTCCCCAACCCAGCATGGCTACACTGGTCCAGAGACGCTTCAGAACCAGAACAATGCAGGTCATCCAGTGTGATTGGGTCACTTCCTTGACCAAAGTGGGCTGATCCATGAGCGTTCACTACACCCCCACAATGCAGCTGTCTGCAGACCACTTGAGCATCACTTTGATCCCAAGAATCATCACACACTGTCCCCCACTGTCCAGCGTAGTACACCTCCACCCGTCCAGAGCATCGATCAGGGCCATTGACCAAGCGCACTGGTAAGGAACCGTCTAAATCGGACAGAAATTTGAAAAAAAGCTCATGATAAAAAGGCACCATACACAGTTTTCATGCCACTACTGTAAATAAAATATTTGTGTACCTTCATTTCATCTTACAGCTCAAAGATACTGAATGAGTTTCAACAACCTCAAAATCTGTGTGATTGCATGCAGCTGGAATTGAGATTCAGAAAGGATTCAAGCTTTGAAATGACTTGGCCAGAGTTTCATAACCACTGCGATTCTTTACATTAAAAGTGTAAGAAAGCCCTGCCCCCTCCCAGCCTAGTCATGGAGACTGCAGTGACTCACTGTTGGGCGTGGCAGCTGGTGTAGTTTGGGTGAAGGAGGAGTTGCCTGTGAATGAAACAAACAGCATTTACAAGAATGTCCACTGCAGGAGAGTAGATGGGAATTCAAAAGAATGACTGACTTTTATGACTTTTATAAAAATCATGAATTACATTTATTTTACAGTGAGAATAAAGGTGTCAGGCTGCATACATCTAACTGTAAATTTTTGCACAAGCCTCAGTATCAGCAGCAGTAGCAGAATAAGAAAAAAGAAGAAGAAGAAATAATTGACAATGACTTTTCGGAGCAAGTTTACAAATTCCAGACAATCTGTACAGCAACATTTTGCTTCAAAAGACCATAAGTACTGACACATTATGGCTGTTAAACTATTTCAAATATTGACATCCATTTTCATTGCTTACTGGTGCCTTTTTTCTTTCTGATCTCAAAAGGAAAGCTGTTAACTCTTTAGGTTATCAGGAACAGGAAGAAGTAAAAAGCACCACACTGCCATCCATGGGATCACTTTTCCAAAATTAATAATATGAATGAAAGTAAGACTGTAACTGTACAAATTAAATAGAAAATATCATATTTTAATAGTAAATATTGAATATAATTTCAAATATTAAATGCAGATGACAATGGTGAATGTGGAGTCAATATGGCTCAAATGTTTAGAAAGCAAGCTCATTGATTATGTCACCTTTTTTGTGAAACCTAATTTGTAAGCAGGATGGCTGAGCTCTCATTAGGTTGTTGGAAAAATAAACGGCTCCTCGAATGCATACGCATCTAAAAATTCTACCCCACATATGAGATGGAGAGTCACTTCAAAATAATACGGAAAGAGACACGTGTAAAATCCTTGGAGAGATTCCTACCAGAACAAGTGACTCCGGCATCTTCACTGTGGCCGCAGTTATGGTTCCCCAACCCAGCATGGCTACACTGGCCCAGAGATGCTTCAGAACCAGAACAATGCAGGTCATCCAGTGTGATTGGGTCACTTCCTGGACCAAAGTGGGCTGATCCATGAACGTTCACTACACCCCCACAATCCAGCTGACTGCAGACCACTTGACCATCATTTTGATCCCACAAGTCGTCACACACTGTCCCCCACTGTCCAGCGTAGTACACCTCCACTCGTCCAGAGCATCGATTAGGGCCATCGACCAAGCGCACTGGTAAGGAACTGTCTGCATAGGACAGAAGTTTTTTAAAAAAGTTCTTGATAAAAAGGCACCATACACAGTTTTCATGCCACTACTGTAAATAAAATATTTGTGTACCTTCATTTCATCTTACAGATCGAAGATAATGAATGAGTTTCAACAACCTCAAAATCTGTGTGATTATATGCAGATGGATTTGAGATTCAGAAAGGATTCAAGCTTTGATATGACTTGGGAAGAGTTTCACAACCACTGCGATTCTTTACATTAAAAGTGTAAGAAAGCCCTGCCCCCTCCCAGCCTAGTCATGGAGACTGCAGTGACTCACTGTTGGGCGTGGCAGCTGGTGTAGTTTGGGTGAATGAGGAGTTGCCTGTGAATGAAACAAACAGCATTCACAAGAATGTCCACTGCAGGAGAGTAGATGGGAATTCAAAAGAATGACTGACTTTTATGACTATTATAAAAATCATGAATTACATTTATTTTACAGTGAGAATAAAGGTGTCAGGCTGGATGCATCTAACTGTAAATTTTTGCACAAGCCTAAGTATCAGCAGCAGTAGCAGAATAAGAAAAAAGAAGAAAAAGAAATAATTGACAATGACTTTTACAAGCAAGTTTACAAATTCCAGACAATCTGTACAGCAACATATCGCTTCCAAAGACCATAAGTACTGACACATTATGGTTTTTAAACTATTTCAAATATTAACATCCATTTTTTATTCCTACTGGTGCCTTTTTTCTTTCTGATCTCAAAAGGAAAGCTGTTCACTCTCTTGGTTATCAGGGACAGGAAGAAGTAAAAAGCATCACACTGCCATCTGTGGGATCACTTTTCCAAAAGTAATAATATGAATGAAAGTAAGACTGCAACTGTACAAATTAAAAAGAAAAAAATCATATTTTAATAGTAAATATTGAATATAATTTCAAATATTAAATGCAGATGACAATGGTGAATGTGGAGTCAATATGGCTCAAATGTTTATAAAGCCAGCTCATTGATGATGTCACCTTTTTTGTGAAACCTAATTCATAAGAAGGTAGGCTGAGCTCTCATTATGTTTTTGGAAAAATAAACGGCTCCTCCAATGCATACGTGTCTAAAAATTCTACCCCACATATGAGATAGAGAGTCACTTCAAAATAATACGGAAAGAGACACGTGTAAAATCCTTGGAGAGATTCCTACCAGAACAAGTGACTCCGGCATCTTCACTGTGGCCGCAGTTATGGTTCCCCAACCCATTGTGGCTACACTGGCCCAGAGACGCTTCAGAACCAGAACAATGCAGGTCATCCAGTGTGATTGGGTCACTTCCTTGACCAAAGTGGGCTGATCCATGAGCGTTCACTACACCCCCACAATACAGCTGTCTGCAGACCACTTGAGCATCACTTTGATCCCAAGAATCATCACACACTGTCCCCCACTGTCCAGCGTAGTACACCTCCACCCGTCCAGAGCATCGATTAGGGCCATCGACCAGGCGAACTGGTAAGTAACTCTCTGCATTGGAGAGATATTTAAAAGAGCCCATGATAAAGTGACACCATACACAGTTTTCAAACTACTACAGTAAATCAACGCCTTTGTGTATGAAGGTAAATCCGTATGTTTATTTGAGAGCATGCCATTTCCACTTGGGAGCAGCAACATCAATTTCATGGCTAGATTGTACTCATTTTTCCACAAAATATTTCTGTCGCTGTCAAATCACAACCACTTGCACTCGGATCCTCTGCTATAGGACAGATTTTTTCTCTTTGTGCACGAAACTGCCTCTGCTTGCTTGAAACATTTCTGCTTGCACACAAAACGTTTCTACACATGCTCTGATTTTTTTGCAGCACATTCCTGTCAAAAATCGCCAACCAATAGAATGCCAAGTTCCATGGCGACCAATGTTCTTTGCAGAAATGTAAACTTGTGCTAAATTCTGCTGAAAAATCATACATTCATACTAAATTTCATGTGTCAAAAGTTGATTTGAGCACAGCGTATGATTATTTCATGATTTGACTGTGCGTAATTCTGAGGGTTCAGGCAGCGTGGGAAGCCACTTGGATAGCTCCCTTATTTGGCTCAGAAATGATGATAATAAAAAAAAAAATTACTAGCAGATGATGTTCACTTGTGGTCAGGAGGTTCATTATCCCAGAAATGTACTGTTGAAACTCCCAGTCATTTTCCAACTTGCATTTTTGTTCGTTTTATTCTATACTTTCAATAATAAATTATCATGAAGATGTTTTGTCTTTGTTGTCCTGCCTCTGAACGAAAATTTTGAAAGGAGACTGAACTAGAGAGTGATTTTTAGGCAAAAAGACCCGTCTCCCCCTCCTCCAACCACCTTCCCCTTTTTCATTTCATCCCCTCCTTTTTTATAAAACACACATCACTTTAAATTGAACTAAATTATTTATTCTTGAAAACGTGATCGTTAATTTTATAACCTATCTAATATGCAAGCCTGAACCAGGCAAAGAAACACAATTTCAAAGAAAATGGCAAAAGGCACATCTGTTTGTCTGAGGTTAATATATTAATCAGTTTTTGAGATACAGCCTGGATACGATACCCCCATTTTGAGACATTTTGAGTCCAAACTGTCGCAGCTCGGAAACAGTAGGAACGTCGACATGACCCGAATGCAGATGGGAAACCAAACAAAAACAATATGTCTCCCGTCCCTACAAGGGGTGCGTGGGGGGGGGGGGGTTGGGGGAGACATGAATATGATGGAATTCTAAATGCTGCAAGTGTCCTGCATAATTAAGTCCATTTTCACTGTCAAAATATTTTATTAAGTACAAAAATATATAATGTAAATATTAACATGAATTCAAGTATTAAATCCAAAAGACCATGGTAAATGTGGACTCAAAATATTCTTAAGATTCAGAGAGTCAACTCATTGATGATGCCAACTTTTTTTAATGGCAAATCTTAATTTGTAAACAGGAATGGTAAACTGTCATTAGGCTGTTGGAAAAATAAACAGCTCCTGAATGCAAGGTATTAAAAAATTTTACCCAAAAATACTAAATTGAGAGTCATTTAAAAAAAAAAAATACGATGATAAACATGCATTAATCCCCTGGAGAGATTCCTACCAGAACAAGTGACTCCGGCATCTTCACTGTGGCCGCAGTTATGGTTCCCCAACCCAGCATGGCTACACTGGTCCAGAGACGCTTCAGAACCAGAACAATGCAGGTCATCCAGTGTGATTGGGTCACTTCCTTGACCAAAGTGGGCTGATCCATGAGCGTTCACTGCACCCCCACAATACAGCTGTCTGCAGACCACTTGAGCATCACTTTGATCCCAAGAATCATCACACACTGTCCCCCACTGTCCAGCGTAGTACACCTCCACCCGTCCAGAGCATCGATCAGGGCCATTGACCAAGCGCACTGGTAAGGAACCGTCTAAATTGGACAGAAATTAGAAAAAAAGCTCATGATAAAAAGGCACCATACACAGTTTTCATGCCACTACTGTAAATAAAATATTTGTGTACCTTCATTTCATCTTACAGCTCAAAGATACTGAATGAGTTTCAAGAACCTCAAAATCTGTGTGATTGCATGCAGATGGATTTGAGATTCAGAAAGGATTCAAGCTTTGAAATGACTTGGGAAGAGTTTCACAACCACTGCGATTCTTTACATTAAAAGTGTAAGAAAGCCCTGCCCCCTCCCAGCCTAGTCATGGAGACTGCAGTGACTCACTGTTGGGCGTGGCAGCTGGTGTAGTTTGGGTGAAGGTGGAGTTGCCTGTGAATGAAACAAACAGCATTTACAAGAATGTCCACTGCAGGAGAGTAGATGGGAATTCAAAAGAATGACTGACTTTTATGACTTTTATAAAAATCATGAATTACATTTATTTTACAGTGAGAATAAAGGTGTCAGGCTGCATGCATCTTAGTGTAAATTTTTGCACGAGCGTCAGTATCAGCAGCAGTAGCAAATAAGAAAAAAAGAAGAAGAGGAAATAATTGACAATAACTTTTACAAGCAAGTTTACAAATTTCAAACAGTCTGTACAGCAACATTTCGCTTCCAAAGACCATAAGTACTGACACATTATGGCTTTTAAACTGTTTGAAATATTAACATCCATTTTCATTTCTTACTGGTGCCTTTTTTCTTTCTGATCTCAAAAGGAAAGCTGTTAACTCTTTAGGTTATCAGGGACAGGAAGAAGTAAAAAGCACCACACTGCCATCTATGGGATAACTTTTCCCAAAGTAATAATATGAATGAAAGTAAGACTGCAACTGTACAAATTAAATATTAAAATATCATTTTGTGAAGGTAAATATTGAATATAATTTCAAATATTAAATGCAGATGGCAATGGTGAATGTGGAGTCAATATGGCTCAAATGTTTAGAAAGCCAGCTCATTGATGATGTCACCTTTTTTGTGAAACCTAATTCATAAGCAGGAAGGCTGAGCTCTCATTATGTTTTTGGAAAAATAAACGTCTCCTCCAATGCATACGTGTCTCAAAATTTTTCCCCAATTATGAGATAGAGAGTCACTTCAAAATAATACAGAAAGAGACACGTGTAAAATCCTTGGAGAGATTCCTACCAGAACAAGTGACTCCGGCATCTTCACTGTGGCCGCAGTTATGGTTCCCCAACCCAGCGTGGCTACACTGGCCCAGAGACGCTTCAGAACCAGAACAATGCAGGTCATCCAGTGTGATTGGGTCACTTCCTTGACCAAAGTAGGCTGATCCATGAGCGTTCACTACACCCCCACAATGCAGCTGTCTGCAGACCACTTGAGCATCACTTTGATCCCAAAAATCATCACACACTGTCCCCCACTGTCCAGCGTAGTACACCTCCACCCGTCCAGAGCATTGATTAGGGCCATCGACCAAGCGCACTGGTAAGGAACCGTCTTAATTGGACAGAAATTTGAAAGAAAAACTCATGATAAAAAGGCACCATACACAGTTTTCATGCCACTACTGTAAATAAAATATTTGTGTACCTTCAGTTCATCTTACAGCTCAAAGATACTGAATGAGTTTCAACAACCTCAAAATCTGTGTGATTGCATGCAGATGGAATTGAGATTCAGAAAGGATTCAAGCTTTGAAATGACTTGGGAAGAGTTTCACAACCACTGCGTTTCTTTACATTAAAAGTGTAAGAAAGCCCTGCCCCCTCCCAGCCTAGTCATGGAGACTGCAGTGACTCACTGTTGGGCGTGGCAGCTGGTGTAGTTTGGGTGAAGGAGGAGTTGCCTGTGAATGAAACAAACAGCATTTACAAGAATGTCCACTGCAGGAGAGTAGATGGGAATTCTAAAGAATGACTGACTTTTATGACTTTTATAAAAATCATGAATTACATTTATTTTACAGTGAGAATAAAGGTGTCAGGCTGCATGCATCTAAGTGTAAATTTGTGCACAAGCGTCAGTATCAGCGACAGTAGTAGAATAAGAAAAAAGAAGAAGAAATAATTGACAATGACTTTTACAAGCAAGTTTACAAATATCAGACAGTCTGTACAGCAATATTTCGCTTCCAAAGACCATAAGTACTGACACATTATGGCTTTTAAACTATTTCAAATATTAACATCCATTTTCATTTCTTACTGGTGCAGTTTTTTTTCTGATCTCAAAAGGAAAGCTGTTAACTCTTTAGGATATCAGGAACAGGAAGAAGTAAAAAGCACCACACTGCCATCTATGGGATCACTTTTCCAAAATTAATAATATGAATGAAAGTAAGACTGCAACTGTACATATTAAATATAAAATATCATATTTTGAAGGTAAATATTGAATATAATTTCAAATATTAAATGCAGATGGCAATGGTGAATGTGGAGTCAATATGGCCCAAATGTTTAGAAAGCCAGCTCATTGATGATGTCACCTTTTTTGTGAAACCTAATTTATAAGCAGGAAGGCTGAGCTCTCATTATGTTTTTGGAAAAATAAACGGCTCCTCCAATGCATACGTGTCTCAAAATTTTACCCCACATATGAGATAGAGAGTCACTTCAAAATAATACGGAAAGAGACACGTGTAAAATCCTTGGAGAGATTCCTACCAGAACAAGTGACTCCGGCATCTTCACTGTGGCCGCAGTTATGGTTCCCCAACCCATTGTGGCTACACTGGCCCAGTGACGCTTCAGAACCAGAACAATGCAGGTCATCCAGTGTGATTGGGTCACTTCCTTGACCAAAGTGGGCTGATCCATGAGCGTTCACTACACCCCCACAATACAGCTGTCTGCAGACCACTTGAGCATCACTTTGATCCCAAGAATCATCACAAACTGTCCCCCACTGTCCAGCGTAGTACACCTCCACCCTTCCAGAGCATCGATTAGGGCCATCGACCAGGCGAACTGGTAAGTAACTCTCTGCATTGGAGAGATATTTAAAAGAGCCCATGATAAAGTGACACCATACACAGTGTTCAAGCTACTACAGTAAATCAACCCCTTTGTGTATGAAGGTAAATCCGTATGTTTATTTGAGAGCATGCCATTTCCACTTGGGAGCAGCAACATCAATTTCATGGCTAGATTGTACTCATTTTTCCCCCAAATATTTCTGTCGCTGTGAAATCGCCGCCACATGCACTTGGATCTGCTGCTATAGGACAGATTTTTTCTCTTTGTGCACGAAACTGCCTCTGCTTGCTTGAAACATTTCTGCTTGCACACAAAATGTTTCTACACATGCTCTGATTTTTTTTGCAGCAGATTCCTGTCAAAAACCGCCAACCAATAGAATGCCAAGTTCCATGGCGACCAATGTTCTTTGCAGAAATGTAAACTTGTGCTAAATTCTGCTGAAAAATCATACATTCATACTAAATTTCATGTGTCAAAAGTTGATTTGAGCACAGCGTATGATTATTTCATGATTTGACTGTGCGTAATTCTGAGGGTTCAGGCAGCGTGGGAAGCCACTTGGATAGCTCCCTTATTTGGCTCAGAAATGATGATAATAAAAAAAAAAATTACTTACAGATGATGTTCACTTGTGGTCAGGAGGTTCATTATCCCAGAAATGTACTGTTGAAACTCCCAGTCATTTTCCAACTTGCATTTTTTTTCGTTTTATTCTATACTTTCAATAATAAATTATCATGAAAATTTTTTTTTTCTTTGTTGTCCTGCCTCTGAACGAAAATTATGAAAGGAGACTGAACTAGAGAGTGATTTTTAGGCAAAAACACCCGTCTCCCCCTCCTCCAACCACCTTCCCCCTTTTTCATTTCATCCCCTCCTTTTTTATAAAACACACATCACTTTAAATTGAACTAAATTATTTATTCTTGAAAACGTGATCGTTAATTTTATAACTTATCTAATATGCAAGCCTGAACCAGGCAAAGAAACACAATTTCAAAGAAAATGGCAAAAGGCACATCTGTATGTCTGAGGTTAATATATTAATCAGTTTTTGAGATACAGCCTGGATATGATACCCCCATTTTGAGACATTTTGAGTCCAAACTGTCGCAGCTCGGAAACAGTAGGAACATCGATATGACCCGAATGCAGACGGGAAACCACACAAAAACAATATGTCTCCTGTCCCTATCAGGGGTGCGTGGGGGGGGGGGGGGGGGTTTGGGGGAGACATGAATATGATGGAATTCTAAATGCTGCAAGTGTCCTGCATAATTAAGTCCATTTTCACTGTCAAAATTTTTTATTAAGTACAAAAATATATAATGTAAATATTGACATGAATTCAAGTACAAAACCCAAAACCAGTGAAGTTGGCACGTTGTGTGAATCGTAAATAAAAACAGAATACAATGATATGCAAATCTTTTTCAACCTATATTTGAATTGAATACACTGCAAAGACAATTTACTTAATGTTCGAACAGGTGAACTTTGTAATTTTTTGCAAAAATTTGCTCATTTGGAATTTGATGCCCGCAACATGTTTCAAAAAAGCTGGCACAAGTGCCAAAAAAGACTGAGAGAGTAGAGGAATGCTCAGCAAACACTTATTTGGAACATCCCACAGGTGAACGGGATAATTGGGAACAGGTGGGTGCCATGATTGGGTATAAAAGCAGCTTCCCTGAAATTCTCAGTCATTCACAAATAAGGATGGGGCGTGGGTAACCACTTAGTGAACAAATGCGTGAGCTGATTGTCGAACAGTTTAAAAACAACATTCCTCAACGAGCTATTGCAAGAAATTTAGGCATTTCATCATCTGCGGTCCGTAATATTGTCAAAAGGTTCAGAGAATCTGGAGAAATCACTGCACGTAAGCGACAAGGCCGAAAACCAACATTGAATGCCCGTGATCTTCGATCCCTCAGGCGGTACTGCATCAAAAACCGACATCAGTGTGTAAAGGACATCACCACATGGGCTCAGGAGCACTTCAGAAAACCACTGTCAGTAATAACAGTTTGTCGCTACATCTGCAAATGCAAGTTAAATCTCTACTATGCAAAGCGAAAGCCATTTATCAACAGCACCTAGAAACGCCGTTGGCTTTGCTGGGCCCAAGCTCATCTAAGATGGACTGATGCAAAGTGGAAAAGTGTTCTGTGGTCTGACGAGTCCACATTTCAAATTGTTTTTGGAAACTGTGGATGTCGTGTCCTCCGGACCAAAGAGGAAAAGAACCATCCGGACTGTTATAGGCGCAAAGTTCAAAAGCCAGCATCTGTGATGGTATGGGGGCGTATAAGTGCCCAAAGCATGGGCAACTTACACATATGTGAAGGCACCATTAATGCTGAAAGGTACATACAGGTTTTGGAGCAACATATGTTGCCATCCAAGCAACGTCTTTTTCATGGACGCCCCTGCTTATTTCAGCAAGACGATGCCAAGCCACATTCTGCACGTGTTACAACAGCATGGCTCCGTAGTAAAAGAGTGCGGGTACTAGACTGGCCTGCCTGAACTCCAGACCTGTCTCCCATTGAAAATGTGTGGTGCATTATGAAGCGTAAAATACGACAACAGAGACCCCGGACTGTTGAACAACTTAAGCTGTACATCAAGCAAGAATGGGAAAGAGTTCCACCTGAAAAGCTTCAAAAATTGGTCTCCTCAGTACCCAAACGCTTACTGAGTGTCATTAAAAGGAAAGGCGATGTAACACAGTGGTAAAAAGGCCCCTGTGCCAACTTTTTTGCAATGTGTTGCTGCCTTTAAATTCTAAGTAAATGATTATTTGCAAAAAAAAATAAAGTTTCTCAGTTTGAACATTAAACATCTTGTCTTTGCCGTGTATTCAATTGAATATAAGTTGAAAAGGATTTGCAAATCATTGTATTCTGTTTTTATCTACGATTTACACAACGTGCCAAATTCACTGGTTTAGGGTTTTGTATTCAATCCAAAAGACCATGGTAAATGTGGATTCAAAATATTCTTAAGATTCAGAAAGTCAACTCATTGATGATGCCAACTTTTTTTTAATGTCAAAACCTAATTTGTAAACAGGAAGGGTAAACTGTCATTAGGTTGTTGGAAAAATAAACAGCTCCTGAATGCAAGGTATTAAAAACTTTACCCAAAAATACTACATTGAGAGTCATTTAAAAAAAAAAATAGGATGATAAACATGCGTTAATCCCCTGGAGAGATTCCTACCAGAACAAGTGACTCCGGCATCTTCACTGTGGCCACAGTTATGGTTCCCCAACCCATTGTGGCTACACTGGCCCAGAGACGCTTCAGAACCAGAACAATGCAGGTCATCCAGTGTGATTGGGTCACTTCCTTGACCAAAGTGGGCTGATCCATGAGCGTTCACTACACCCCCACAATGCAGCTGTCTGCAGACCACTTGAGCATCACTTTGATCCCAAGAATCATCACACACTGTCCCCCACTGTCCAGCGTAGTACACCTCCACCCGTCCAGAGCATCGATTAGGGCCATCGACCAAGCGCACTGGTAAGGAACCGTCTAAATTGGACAGAAATTTGAAAAAAAGCTCATGATAAAAAGGCACCATACACAGTTTTCATGCCACTACTGTAAATAAAATATTTGTGTACCTTCATTTCATCTTACAGCTCAAAGATACTGAATGAGTTTCAAGAACCTCAAAATCTGTGTGATTGCATGCAGATGGAATTGAGATTCAGAAAGGATTCAAGCTTTGAAATGACTTGAGGAGAGTTTCATAATCACTGAGATTCTTTACATTAAAAGTGTAAGAAAGCCCTGCCCCCTCCCAGCCTGGTCATGGAGACTGCAGTGACTCACTGTTGGGCGCGGCAGCTGGTGTAGTTTGGGTGAAGGAGGAGTTACCTGTGAATGAAACAAACAGCATTTACAAGAATGTCCACTGCAGGAGAGTAGATGGGAATTCGAAAGAATGACTGACTTTTATGACTTTTATAAAAATCATGAATTACATTTATTTTACAGTGAGAATAAATGTGTCAGGCTGCATGCATCTAACTGTAAATTTTTGCACAAGCCTCAGTATCAGCAGCAGTAGCAGAATAAGAAAAAAGAAGAAGAAGAAATAATTGACAATGACTTTTACAAGCAAGTTTACAAATTCCAGACAGTCTGTACAGCAACATTTCGCTTCCAAAGACCATACGTACTGACACATTATGGCTTTTAAACTATTTCAAATATCAACATCCATTTTCATTTCTTACTGGTGCCGTTTTTCTTTCTGATCTCAAAAGAAAAGATGTTCACTCTTTAGGTTATCAGGAACAGGAAGAAGTAAAAAGCACCACACTGCCATCTATGGGATCACTTTTCCAAAAGTAATAATATGAATGAAAGTAAGACTGCAACTGTACAAATTAAATATAAAATATCATATTTTGAAGGTAAATATTAAATGCAGATAGCAATGGTGAATATGGAGTCAATACGGCATAAATGTTTAGAAAGCCAGCTCATTGATGATGTCACCTTTTTTGTGAAACCTAATTTATAAGCAGGAAGGCTGAGCTCTCATTATGTTTTTGGAAAAATAAACGGCTCCTCCAATGCATACGTGTCTAAAAATTTTACCCCAAATATGAGATAGAGAGTCACTTCAAAATAATACGGGAAGAGACACGTGTAAAATCCTTGGAGAGATTCCTACCAGAACAAGTGACTCCGGCATCTTCACTGTGGCCGCAGTTATGGTTCCCCAACCCATTGTGGCTACACTGGCCCAGAGACGCTTCAGAACCAGAACAATGCAGGTCATCCAGTGTGATTGGGTCACTTCCTTGACCAAAGTGGGCTGATCCATGAGCGTTCACTACACCCCCACAATGCAGCTGTCTGCAGACCACGTGAGCATCACTTTGATCCCAAGAATCATCACACACCGTCCCCCACTGTCCAGCGTAGTACACCTCCACCCTTCCAGAGCATCGATTAAGGCCATCGACCAGGCGAACTGGTAAGTAACTGTCTGCATTGGAGAGATATTTAAAAGAGCCCCTGATAAAGTGACACCATACACAGTTTTCAAACTACTACTGTAAATCAACCCCTTTGTGTATGAAGGTAAATCCCTATGTTTATTTGAGAGCATGGCATTTCCACTTGGGAGCAGCAACATCAATTTCATGGCTAGATTTTACTAATTTTTCCCCCAAATATTTCTGTCGCTGTCAAATCGCTGCCACTTGCACTTGGATCTGCTGCTATAGGACAGATTTTTTTCTGTTTGTGCACGAAACTGCCTCTGCTTGCTTGAAACATTTCTGCTTGCACACAAAATATTTCTACACATGCTCTGATTTTTTTGCAGCACATTCCTGTCAAAAATCGCCAACCAATAGAATGCCAAGTTCCATGGCGACCAATGTTCTTTGCAGAAATGTAAACTTGTGCTAAATTCTGCTGAAAAATCATCCATTCATACTAAATTTCATGTGTCAAAAGTTGATTTGAGCACAGCGTATGATTATTTCATGATTTGACTGTGCGTAATTCTGAGGGTTCAGGCAGCGTGGGAAGCCACTTGGATAGCTCCCTTATTTGGCTCAGAAATGATGATAATAAAAAAAAAAATTACTAGCAGATGATGTTCACTTGTGGTCAGGAGGTTCATTATCCCAGAAATGTACTGTTGAAACTCCCAGTCATTTTCCAACTTGCATTTTTGTTCGTTTTATTCTATACTTTCAATAATAAATTATCATGAAGATTTTTTGTCTTTGTTGTCCTGCCTCTGAACGAAAATTATGAAAGGAGACTGAACTAGAGAGTGATTTTTAGGCAAAAACACCCGTCTCCCCCTCCTCCAACCACCTTCCCCCTTTTTCATTTCATCCCCTCCTTTTTTATAAAACACACATCACTTTAAATTGAACTAAATTATTTATTCTTGAAAACGTGATCGTTAATTTTATAACTTATCTAATATGCAAGCCTGAACCAGGCAAAGAAACACAATTTCAAAGAAAATGGCAAAAGGCACATCTGTATGTCTGAGGTTAATATATTAATCAGTTTTTGAGATACAGCCTGGATATGATACCCCCATTTTGAGACATTTTGAGTCCAAACTGTCGCAGCTCGGAAACAGTAGGAACATCGACATGACCCGAATGCAGACGGGAAACCACACAAAAACAATATGTCTCCCGTCCCTACAAGGGGTGCGTGGGGGGGCCGGTTTGGGGGAGACATGAATACGATGGAATTCTAAATGCTGCAAGTGTCCTGCATAATTAAGTCCATTTTCACTGTCAAAATTTTTTATTTTATTTATTATTTATATATATAATGTAAATATTTACATGAATTCAAGTACAAAACCCAAAACCAGTGAAGTTGGCACGTTGTGTAAATCGTAAATAAAAACAGAATACAATGAAATGCAAATCCTTTTCAACCTGTATTCAATTGAATACACTGCAAGGACAATTTACTTAATGTTCGAACAGGTAAACTTTGTCATTTTTTGCAAATATTAGCTCATTTGGAATTTGATGCCTGCAACAGGTTTCAAAAAAGCTGGCACAAGTGGCAAAAAAGACTGAGAGAGTAGAGGAATGCTCAGCAAACACTTATTTGGAACATCCCACGGGTGAACGGGATAATTGGGAACAGGTGGGTGCCATGATTGGGTATAAAAGCAGCTTCCCTGAAATGCTCAGTCATTCACAAATAAGGATGGGGCGTGGGTCACCACCTAGTGAACAAATGCATGAGCTGATTGTCGAACAGTTTAAAAACAACATTCCTCAACGAGCTATTGCAAGAAATTTAGGGATTTCATCATCTGCGGTCCGTAATATTGTCAAAAGGTTCAGAGATTCTTAAGAAATCACTGCACGTAAGCGACAAGGCCGAAAACCAACATTGAATGCCCGTGATCTTCGATCCCTCAGGCGGTACTGCATCAAAAACCGACATCAGTGTGTAAAGGACATCACCACATGGACTCAGGAGCACTTCAGAATACCACTGTCAGTAATTACAGTTTGTCGCTACATCTGCAAATGCAAGTTAAATCTCTACTTTGCAAAGTGAAAGCCATTTATCAACAACACCTAGAAACGCCGTTGGCTTTGCTGGGCCCAAGCTCATCTAAGATGGACTGATGCAAAGTGGAAAAGTGTTCTGTGGTCTGACGAGTCCACATTTCAAATTGTTTTTGGAAACTGTGGATGTCGTGTCCTCCGGACCAAAGAGGAAAAGAACCATCCGGACTGTTATAGGCGCAAAGTTCAAAAGCCAGCATCTGTGATGGTATGGGGGTGTATTAGTGCCCAAAGCATGGGCAACTTACACATATGTGAAGGCACCATTAATGCTGAAAGGTACATACAGGTTTTGGAGCAACATATGTTGCCATCCAAGCAACGTCTTTTTCATGGACGCCCCTGCTTATTTCAGCAAGACGATGCCAAGCCACATTCTGCACGTGTTACAACAGCATGGCTCCGTAGTAAAAGAGTGCGGGTACTAGACTGGCCTGCCTGAACTCCAGACCTGTCTCCCATTGAAAATGTGTGGCGCATTATGAAGCGTAAAATACGACAACAGAGACCCCGGACTGTTGAACAACTTAAGCTGTACATCAAGCAAGAATGGGAAAGAGTTCCACCTGAAAAGCTTCAAAAATTGGTCTCCTCAGTACCCAAACGCTTACTGAGTGTCATTAAAAGGAAAGGCGATGTAACACAGTAGTAAAAAGGCCCCTGTGCCAACTTTTTTGCAATGTGTTGCTGCCTTTAAATTCTAAGTAAATGATTGTAAAAAAAAAATAAAGTTTCTCAGTTTGAACATTAAACATCTTGTCTTTGCCGTGTATTCAATTGAATATAAGTTGAAAAGGATTTGCAAATCATTGTATTCTGTTTTTATCTATGATTTACATAACGTGCCAACTTCACTGGTTTAGGGTTTTGTATTCAATCCAAAAGACCATGGTAAATGTGGACTCAAAATATTCTTAAGATTCAGAAAGTCAACTCATTGATGATGCCAACTTTTTTTTAATGGCAAATCTTAATTTGTAAACAGGAAGGGTAAACTGTCATTAGGCTGTTGGAAAAATAAACAGATCCTGAATGCATGTATAAAAAATTTTACCCAAAAATACTAAATTGAGAGTCATTTAAAAAAAAAAAATAGGATGATAAACATGCGTTAATCCCCTGGAGAGATTCCTACCAGAACAAGTGACTCCGGCATCTTCACTGTGGCCACAGTTATGGTTCCCCAACCCAGCGTGGCTACACTGGTCCAGAGACGCTTCAGAACCAGAACAGTGCAGGTCATCCAGTGTGATTGGGTCACTTCCTTGACCAAAGTGGGCTGATCCATGAGCGTTCACTACACCCCCACAATGCAGCTGTCTGCAGACCACTTGAGCATCACTTTGATCCCAAGAATCATCACACACTGTCCCCCACTGTCCAGCGTAGTACACCTCCACCCGTCCAGAGCATCGATTAGGGCCATCGACCAAGCGCACTGGTAAGGAAC
Source organism: Gymnothorax reevesii (assembly GCA_029721435.1). NCBI lineage: Eukaryota > Metazoa > Chordata > Actinopteri > Anguilliformes > Muraenidae > Gymnothorax > Gymnothorax reevesii. Next base: position 5,823,113 of record CM056585.1, on the reverse strand, counting down.
CGTCTAAATTGGACAGAAATTTGAAAAAAAGCTCATGATAAAAAGGCACCATACACAGTTTTCATGCCACTACTGTAAATAAAATATTTGTGTACCTTCATTTCATCTTACAGCTCAAAGATACTGAATGAGTTTCAACAACCTCAAAATCTGTGTGATTGCATGCAGATGGAATTGAGATTCAGAAAGGATTCAAGCTTTGAAATGACTTGGGGAGAGTTTCATAAGCACAGCGATTCTTTACATTAAAAGTGTAAGAAAGCCCTGCCCCCTCCCAGCCTAGTCATGGAGACTGCAGTGACTCACTGTTGGGCGTGGCAGCTGGTGTAGTTTGGGTGAAGGTGGAGTTGTCTGTGAATGAAACAAACAGCATTGACAAGAATGTCCACTGCAGGAGAGTAGATCGGAATTCTAAAGAATGACTGACTTTTATGACTGTTATAAAAATCATGAATTACATTTATTTTACAGTGAGAATAAAGGTGTCAGGCTGCATGCATCTAACTGTAAATTTTTGCACAAGCCTCAGTATCAGCAGCAGTAGCAGAATAAGAAAAAAGAAGAAGAAGAAATAATTGACAATGACTTTTACAAGCAAGTTTACAAATTCAGGACAGTCTGTACAGCAACATTTCGCTTCCAAAGACCATAAGTACTGACACATTATGGCTTTTAAACTATTTCAAATATTAACATCCATTTTCATTTCTTACTGGTGCCTTTTTTCTTTCTGATCTCAAAAGGAAAGCGGTTAACTCTTCAGGTTATCAGGAACAGGAGGAAGAAAAAAGCACCACACTGCAATCGACGGGATAAGTTTTCCAAAAGTAATAATATGAATGAAAGTAAGACTGCAACTGTACAAATAAAATAGAAAAAAATCATATTTTAATAGTAAATATTGAATATAATTTAAAATATTAAATGCAGATAGCAATGGTGACTGTGGAGTCAATATGGCCGAAATGTTTAGAAAGCCAGCTCATTGATTATGTCACCTTTTTTGTGAAACCTAATTTGTAAGCAGGAAGGCTGAGCTCTCATTAGGTTGTTGGAAAAATAAACGGCTCATCGAATGCAAACGCATCGAAAAATTTTACCCCACATATGAGATGGAGAGTCACTTCAAAATAACACGGAAAGAGACACGTGTAAAATCCTTGGAGAGATTCCTACCAGAACAAGTGACTCCGGCATCTTCACTGTGGCCGCAGTTATGGTTCCCCAACCCAGCGTGGCTACACTGGCCCAGAGATGCTTCAGAACCAGAACAATGCAGGTCATCCAGTGTGATTGGGTCACTTCCTGGACCAAAGTGGGCTGATCCATGAGCGTTCACTACACCCCCACAATGCAGCTGTCTGCAGACCACGCGAGCATCACTTTGATCCCAAGAATCATCACACACTGTCCCCCACTGTCCAGCGTAGTACACCTCCACCCGTCCAGAGCATCGATTAGGGCCATCGACCAAGCGCACTGGTAAGGAACGGTCTACATTGGACAGAAATTTTAAAAAAGCTCATGATAAAAAGGCACCATACACAGTTTTCATGCCACTACTGTAAATAAAATATTTGTGTACCTTCATTTCATCTTACAGCTCAAAGATACTGAATGAGTTTCAAAAACCTCAAAATCTGTGTGATTGCATGCAGATGGATTTGAGATTCAGAAAGGATTCAGGCTTTGATATGACTTGGGAAGAGTTTCACAACCACTGCGTTTCTTTACATTAAAAGTGTAAGAAAGCCCTGCCCCCTCCCAGCCTAGTCATAGAGACTGCAGTGACTCACTGTTGGGCGTGGCAGCTGGTGTAGTTTGGGTGAAGGTGGAGTTGCCTGTGAATGAAACAAACAGCATTTACAAGAATGTCCACTGCAGGAGAGTAGATGGGAATTCTAAAGAATGACTGACTTTTATGACTATTACAGAAATCATGAATTACATTTATTTTACAGTGAGAATAAAGGTGTCAGGCTGCATGCATCTAAGTGTACATTTTTGTACAAGCCTCAGTATCAGCAGCAGCAGCAGAATAGGAAAAAAACAAGAAGAAATAATTGACAATGACTTTTCCAAGCAAGTTTACAAATTCCAGACAGTCTGTACAGCAACATTTCGCTTGCAAAGACCATACGTACTGACACATTATGGCTTTTAAACTATTTCAAATATTAACGTCCATTTTCATTTCTTACTGGTGCCTTTTTTCTTTCTGATCTCAAAAGGAAAGCTGTTAACTCTATAGGTTTTCAGGGACAGGAAGACGTAAAAAGCACCACACTGCCATCTATGGGATCACTTTTCCAAAAGTAATGATATGAATGAAAGTAAGACTGCAACTGTACAAATTAAATATAAAAATATGATATTTTGAAGGTAAATATTGAATATAATTTCAAATATTAAATGCAGATAGCAATGGTGAATGTGGAGTCAATCTGGCCCAAATGTTTAGAAAGCCAGCTCATTGATGATGTCACTTATTTTGTGAAACCTTAATTGTAAGCAGGAAGGCTGAGCTCTCATTAGGTTGTTGGAAAAGTAAACGGCTCATCGAATGCATACGCATCTAAAAATTTTACCCCACATATGAGATGGAGAGTCACTTCAAAATAATACGGAAAGAGACACGTGTAAAATCCTTGGAGAGACTCCTACCAGAACAAGTGACTCCGGCATCTTCACTGTGGCCGCAGTTATGGTTCCCCAACCCAGCATGGTTACACTGGCCCAGAGACGCTTCAGAACCAGAACAATGCAGGTCATCCAGTGTGATTGGGTCACTCCCTTGACCAAAGTGGGCTGATCCATGAGCGTTCACTACACCCCCACAATACAGCTGTCTGCAGACCACTTGAGCATCACTTTGATCCCAAGAATCATCACACACCGTCCCCCACTGTCCAGCGTAGTACACCTCCACCCTTCCAGAGCATCGATTAGGGCCATCGACCAGGCGAACTGGTAAGTAACTCTCTGCATTGGAGAGATATTTAAAAGAGCCCATGATAAAGTGACACCATACACAGTTTTCAAACTACTACGGTAAATCAACGCCTTTGTGTATGAAGGTAAATCCGTATGTTTATTTGAGAGCATGCCATTTCCACTTGGGAGCAGCCACATCAATTTCATGGCTAGATTTTACTCATTTTTCCCCGAAATATTTCTCTCGCTCTCAAATCGCCGCCACTTGCACTTGGATCTGCTGCTATAGGACAGATTTTTTCTCTTTGTGCACGAAACTGCCTCTGCTTGCTTGAAACATTTCTGCTTGCACACAAAATGTTTCTACACATGCTCTGATTTTTTTGCAGCACTTTCCAGTCAAAAATCGCCAACCAATAGAATGCCAAGTTCCATGGCGACCAATGTTCTTTGCAGAAATGTAAACTTGTGCTAAATTCTGCTGAAAAATCATACATTCATACTAAATTTCATGTGTCAAAAGTTGATTTGAGCACAGCGTATGATTATTTCATGATTTGACTGTGCGTAATTCTGATGGTTCAGGCAGCGTGGGAAGCCACTTGGATGGCTCCCTTATTTGGCTCAAAAATGATGATAATCAAAAAAAAAATTACTAACAGATGATGTTCACTTGTGGTCAGGAGGTTCATTATCCCAGAAATGTACTGTTGAAACTCCCAGTCATTTTCCAACTTGCATTTTTTTTCCTTTTATTCTATACTTTCAATAATAAATTATCATGAAGGTGTTTTGTGTTTGCGGCCCTGACTCTGAACTAAAATCATGAAAGGAGACTGATCTAGAGAGTGATTTTTAGGCAAAAACACCCGTCTCCCCCTCCTCCAACCACCTTCCCCCTTTTTCATTTCATCCCCTCCTTTCTTATAAAACACACATCACTTTAAATTGAACTAAATAATTTATTCTTGAAAACATGATCGTTAATTTTATAACTTATCTCACGTGTTAGCCTGAACCAGGCAAACAAACACAGTTTCAAGGAAAATTGCAAAAGGCACATCTGTATGTCAGAGGTAAATAAATGAATTAGTTTCTGAGATTCAGCCTGGATATGAATCATCCCATGAAGCAATATTGGCCGGCCCAGGTCTGGCCCACATAATGCACTTAATACGGCCCAGTTCTGGCCCTCATACAGCAAAAACAATGGCCCTTCAGTAGCCCAGAACTGGTTTTCCGGAGCTGGTCCACACATAGGCCAGCGGCGGACACAATTGGCCCACAAGTGGCATACCATCACATAAAAGGTGCCATCATTGCCAGATCTGGCCCAAATCCATTCAACATTCCACATGCCATACCAGCAGTTGCCCAGCAGTGCCGGTTTGACCCTGAATCTGGGCCAGACCCGACTGCTATGTGGGATACCCCCATTATGAGACATTTTGAGTCCAAACTGTCGCAGCTCGGAAACAGTAGGAACGTCGACATGACCCGAATGCAGACGGGAAACCACACAAAAACAATATGTCTCCCATCCCAACTGGGGGTGGGGGGGTTTGGGGGAGACAAAAATATGATGGAATTCTAAATGCTGCAAGTGTCCTCTATAATTAAGTCCATTTTCACTGTCAATATTGTGTAATTAAGTACAAAAATATATTATGTAAATATTAACATGAATTCATATATTAAATCTCGAAGACCATGGTAAATGTGGACTCAAAATGTTCTTAAGATTCGGAAAGTCAACTCATTGATGATGCCAACTTTTTTTTATTGCAAATCCTAATTTGTAAACAGGAAGGGTAAACTGTCATTAGGCTGTTGGAAAAATAAACAGCTCCTGAATGCAAGGTATTAAAAAATTTTACCCCAAAATACTAAATTGAGAGTCATTTCAAAATAATAGGACAATAAACAGTTGTAAAGTCCCTGGAGAGATTCTTACCAGAACAAGTGACTCCGGCATCTTCACTGTGGCCGCAGTTATGGCTCCCCAACCCAGCATGGCTACACTGGTCCAGAGACGCTTCAGAACCAGAACAATGCAGGTCATCCAGTGTGATTGGGTCACTTCCTTGACCAAAGTGGGCTGATCCATGAGCGTTCACTACACCCCCACAATGCAGCTGTCTGCAGACCACTTGAGCATCATTTTGATCCCAAGAATCATCACACACCGTCCCCCACTGTCCAGCGTAGTACACCTCCACCCTTCCAGAGCATCGATTAGGGCCATCGACCAGGCGCACTGGTAAGGAACTGTCTGCATAGGACAGAAGTTTTTTAAAAAAAGCTCTTGATAAAAAGGCACCATACACAGTTTTCATGCCACTACTGTAAATAAAATATTTGTGTACTTTTATTTCATCTTACAGCTCAAAGATACTGAATGAGTTTCAACAGCCTCACAATCTTTGTGATTGCATGCAGATGGAATTGAGATTCAGAAAGGATTCGAGCTTTGATATGACTTGGGCAGAGTTTCATAATCACTGCGATTCTTTACATTAAAAGTGTAAGAAAACACTGCCCCCTCCCAGCCTAGTCATGGAGACTGCAGTGACTCACTGTAGGGCGTGGCAGCTGGTGTAGTTTGGGTGAAGGAGGAGTTGCCTGTGAAAGAAACAAAGAGTTTCCACTGCAGGAGAATAGAAGGGAATTTTAAAGAATGACTGACTGTCTTGACTTCTTTTAAAACCCCTGAATTTCATTTTAAACAGTGAACACAGAGATATTAGGCAGCATGCATCTACTTGTAAAGCCCCACAAAACAATACCAAGGACGGACATTGCAGTGGGTTGAAGGTTTCACGTGTTCTTCTTGGCTAACTTTAATTCGAGCAATTTCCTGGCAGGTGTGAATCACAATATAATGGATATTTTTCTCCGTCCAAAGACGGGGCGTAAAAACACAACGGTTACAATCAATAAACCATAAAACAGTTAGAATACCAAATTTAGTTGTATCCTCCTTAAATATCTGACTCCAAATTAGAATTAGAATTGATAGTTTTGGGACAGCATGCATGAATCTTGAGACAGCTATGCCATCAGACTTGGCAGTGGAAACCATCGTTGCTCAGCAAAACGCCCCCAGGGTTAATAAGCGTCACTGTCCTAACTTAATTCGACGGTAAGTCCAGTGGATAGAGGAAATCACCATGATAGCAGCATCGAGGCATAAACAAAGTAGTACTGAGCATGAACATATCACGAACCCAGGTTTATGTACTCCCAAGGGTCCCTTAAGAAGATTTAACCGGGTACCGGCTTATGCGCCCAAGAGAACCTTTCAAGAGCTAAATCTTCAGGACCGGCACCACATAAGCCCTTATATACGTCTACGTTACTTGTACCATTAGAAGATGACAAAGAGGAAGATGACAAAAATGGCTTTTTCAAGCTAACTTAAAAAATTGAGGCAGCCTGTGCCGCAACATTGTGCTTCCCAGCATTTTTCATAAGAAAATATTATAGTCATAAAATAATTTCAAATATAGACATCTATTTTCATTTCTTTTAAGTTCTGTTTTCTTAATGAAAGCAGTAAACTCAGCAGGTGAACGGGAGCTGGAAGGAGAAGTAAGCAGCACATTAGCTACTTTAGGATCAAGACTGAAATGTACAAATCATGCAATAAAGTATTATATTTTAAATCTATACGGTAAATATAAATTCAAATATTAAATGCAGATGGCAGTTAAAAATATGGAAACAGAGAGTTGCAAATGCTCGGAAAGGCTTTTCATTACCTCCGCCAAAGGAGGTTATGTTTTTGCCTGGGTTTGTTTGTTTGTTTGTTTGTCTGTTGGTTTCCAAAATAACTCAAAAAGTTATGGCTGATTTTGATGAAATTTTCAGAGAAGGTGGGTATTAAGTCAAGGAACAGGTGATTAAATTTTGGCATATCTAGGCCAAAGTACTGCTGAGATATACGCCAAAGTTCAAGATTTCAAGTCTTTCCAATGGGCCGGAGCTCCAATCGCCGTGCTTTTGGGTTTTGCTGCCCCCTGGCGGAGGTCTGCGCTCTCTGAGTGATTTTATAGTTGATGATGCCACCTTTGTTTGACAAATGTTTTGTGTAAACAGGAAAGCTGAGCACTCATTATGCTATGGCAAAAAAATGGCTTCCCAAATGCATGCATTTCTAAATATTTTACTCCCGAATATAAGATTAAGCATTTCTACAAAAATAATAGGGCAGTAAACAGGCGTTAAGCCCCTGGAGAGATTCCTACCAGAACAAGTGACTCCGGCGTCTTCCCTGTGTGCACAGTTGTGGTTCCCCAGCCCACCATGGCTACACTGGTCCAGAGATGATTCAGAACCAGAACATTGCACGTCATCCAGTGTGATTCCGTCACTTCCTTCCCCAAAGTGGGCCAAGCCATAAGAATTTACTGCACTTCCACAATTTAGCTGCCTGCAGACCACTTCTGCATCATTTATATCCCAAAAGTCATCACATACTGTCCCCCACTGTCCTGAGTAGTTCACCTCCACCCTTCCAGAGCATTGATTTGGGCCATTGACCAAGCGCACTGACTGGAGATTGTCTGAAGTGGGCAGAGAAAAGGGGTTAAACAACCTTTTTTTTATCATTAATAAAAAAATTATCAATACCTTGCTTGGCACCATTTATTTATTTATCGAAAGCATTCGATACAGTTGATCACAGAATATTGAGAAATAGCCTTCATCACATTGGAATATCTTAGCAAGCAGCATGTTAGGTTGCCAAATATTTGTCTGATGGAATGCAATGTGTTCAGGTGGCAGGATTGACCACTTCTTTTCTAACTGCATCAAAAGGTGTGCCCTAAGGCTCTTTGCTAGGGCCTGTATTATACTCCATGTCAACTATTCATGTGAAAACCTATTAAATACTATGTACAATTTTTATGCCGATGATACAATGCCCTGTTGCTCGTCATCTGTTATACAAGCCTTTGATTTATTGCAACTTGCATTTCATTAAGTTCAGCTTCGTTAGCAGAAACTAAAACTGTTTTTAAATGTTGACAAAAAAAAATATGTTTTAAAACCACCACCAAATCTCCAAAATATTTTAACCGTTAAAGGGGATGAAATCAAATTAGTGTTCAACTATGAGTGCTTGGGCTTTGTCAGTGATGGCTGGCTAACATTTAAGTCTTCAATTCCCGATCTGGTTTCTTAGCTCAGAGAGAAATTTAGCCTCTATTTTAAAAACAGATCCTGCTTTTCATATAGAGCTAGTAAATATGTTGCATTGTCAACCTTCTTGCCCTTGATAGACTTTGGGTATGAGTTGTACATGGGTGCCTCTGCCCAACGTGTGCAGTCATTGGATACTGTGCATCATTGTGCCTTAAGATTTGTCACTGAACATAAACCTCTCATCCATCATTGTATCTTGAACGCTGCACCTGATTGGCCTTCTGTGTATATACACAGTCCTTCACACTGGTTGGGTTTTAGATAGAAAACTCTCCTTAGGCTGGTCCCTCCTTATTTGTGGCCATGTATCCTTAGATGCCAAAGCTAATATGGCCTTTGCTCACAAGATGTTGATTGTTTTGAATGTCTACACTGAGTAGGGAAACAAGCATTCCTATTCGCTGCCCATTTTAAATGGAACACCCACCAGAAAGATTTAAAATTGAACCACCTATTACTAAAACCCCATAAGTCACACTTGACTTGACTTGACTTGTGGGGTTTTAGTAATCAGTGCTTCAATTGCCAGAGTTTAAGGAGCTGTGCGACGGTTACTGCGCACGCTCAGAAGTTACATCCCATAAAAAGGAATTCTGCTCGTCTGCAAGTCATAATCTGATTCCATCCTTGCTAATCTGACTTAGTTTTGCATTGTGTCTATATATTTCAGTCACTCAGGCATTATGCTTTCTATATTAAGGAATATTCTTCGGAAATTTTAGGGTTCAGAACGCCAATCCAGCCATTTAGCTGAAGGCTTTGAGGAGTGTAATAGCTTGTCTGCCAACCCTCAATTTGATCATCATAGAAGAAGAATTTTCTTCTTCATGGATAAATGGATAGTTGCATACTTTAGCTACATAGGTAATGTCTAGCGATCCGTCATGTCATCTGTTGAAATTTTAATTTCAGTCCCCTGCTAAGTAAATACTTAACCAACAAAATTTGCAAGTAAAATGAAAAAAAAAAGGTATTGTGGATATCCATGCAGATAGCAAGGTACCGTAGCCACGGTAGCTATGTAGCTGATGTTAGCAGGTTATTCAGCTTGTTGACTGATGATTTTCTTTCAATGAATTCAGACAACAGTTGCTGGCTTGCTAACTTCGCTAACAATGCTGCGTGTGAAATAAAAGGTTTTTGTAGATATCTGTGCTAGCTATGTAGTGTAGTCACAATAGCCACGTAGGGAACGTTGGCTCATAATTCAGCTTATTTTTTGATGATGCTATCTAAATGAAGCGAGTTAAGTTGCGAGCCACTGAGCCAACAAAATTAAGCGTGCATCAAGTCAAGAAACTTTAGAGTTTAATTTCTAGTGTCACTATATGTGCATGGTAGTAGCATATAATGGCAGCAGCCATTACACTGATGACAAATTGGGTTGATAGGGCATGCGCAGCATATGCATTCATGATACTAAATATTGATATTAATTTTTAAACCCCCTTCTCACTAATAAAATTCCCCAAAATAAATTGCAGCCCCCTTTTCAAATTATTCTGGCAAATAAAAAGCCGAAAAAAGTGGATGCTGGATTCGGAATTTGTTACACTGAAGATGTAGACTATGCGCGATCAGTCTTCTCCTACGAACGAAAACCATTGACTTCAGCAAATACGCGTCCAGATGAACGATTGTTATCCTACCTAATCAGGGAGAACAAGCAGCACCAGTTAAGTGTGGAGTGCTCTCGGAGTGAACCATTTGCTAATCATGAAAACCACTGAGAAGAGGTCAGGACTAATAATTGTTTAAAACGGATGTTTTGTCCACCCCAATTCTCAGTTCCACTGAATTTAGCTGCTGATTTGTGATGATTTCATCGCTGTTAGATCGCTTATGGAGAGAAACGTGTCTTCAGTTGCCAGTTATGATAATTATAATAACTTTTTTGGGAAGTGATGTAAACTCATACCATCGTTTGGAGTCTTGTTACAGCCTACCACTACACACCTATTGGGCATGTTGATGAATGTTATCTCAAAGTCAACAAAATCAAGGATTGATCAAGGTGAAATCAATGATCAGTATAGAACAAACCACTGGTCGATCAGCTGGGAACGTTTGCAACTTACTTTTCACACGTCACAGGTCATATGACTACATGGACCGTGTACAACCACTTTTTTGAGGGGTGGGGCTTAGGACCGTACAAACCAGCCAAATCTGAGTTTTCAAATAATGATTAAAAGTTATAGAAAGCATTTACAAATGTGTGATGCATATTAATTTGGAAGATATGATCCATTTTTTCGAAGAAAAAATTTTTCTAACTGTGTGAACTTTTAAGTCAAGCCTGCTCTTGAAAACCCCCAAGGTCTCTGCCTCAACACTATGGTCAGGCAAGCTATGCCACATTGAAATTACTCTTTGGGTGAAGAAATATTTCCAAATATCAGTGCTAAATTTACCTTTGGTCAACTTCCATTTGTGACCCCGAGTTCTACTCATAACACTTGGTTGAAGGAATCCTACATAATTCACTTTGTTAATCTCTTTAACATATTTAAAGACCTCAATCAAATCACCCCTGAGTCTCCTTCTCCTAAGACTAAAGAGATTAAGGATCTTCAGCCTCTTCTCATAGCTTTCATCTTTTATGCCTGGAATTAGCTTAGTGGCTCTTCTCTGAACTTTCTCTAGAGCCTCTATATCTGTCTTAAAGTATGGTCCCCAGAACTGTACACTATACTCCAGATTCTTCTTTTTAATTGATTAATTAATATCTCGTTTGACTCCCTTCTCTCCTAGTTACCATCAGTGTACCCTGTCCTCACATTGATTGGTGTCATGTGTACATGAGTTGCTTTCATTGCTGGATTGTTGTGCTTGTGCCTGAATCCCCCCCCCCCCCCCCCCAGTCAGTGGGAACATAAAATGAATGGTTGACACTCCTAAATTGCTAAAAATATAGATGTCCTTTTATGATTGGCTGAATCAGATTGGTATGCAATGGAGCAGACGCTTAAAAGACTTTCCAACAACTTTTCCGTACCAGCTTTGTTAAGTCTGTTCCTGGGGCAACAGCATAGTAATAAGCGTGATATACACATAGGCACAGACAGCTTGTACAGCAAATTTTTGCTTCTTAGGAACACAATATAGTCATAAATCACAATTTAGGACATAAATGTCTACTTTCCAGTCATATTTATGCTGTTTTCATTCTACCTTTGTGAGTGATGTGGAGGACCTCTTACTCCAAAGATTCAGAAGCAGAGAGGTGTACTTCAAGCCGTATTTAAATCAAATACTTTTTATATACACTACCTGACAAAAGTATTAGGACGTTCCTCATTCACACTCAATTTTTGATGTACATGTGTTATACTGTATTATATGCGAGCATTGTAGGACTTTTGTCCTAAAATATACATGTAAACATCACAGAACATTATTGGACATTTGGGGAAACTACAGATATACATATTGACATATTTTTTCTCTGTGCGAAAAACTCTCAATATTGGTCTGTCATCAGTAAGAAATATTATCATAAATTGTGCTTGCATGATGGTAATTTTCAAATTTACATGTTTGAAATTGTGTCCTTGGCATAATGGAAGATCAATGGCTACTGTTGGACCAGTCATTATGATCAGGTGTGACACATGGGGTGATTTTAATTCTCTATAAAAGGGGGGTGAAGACAAACAATAATTCAGGGTGGCCTATCCAAAATGAGGTCTGTATTTTTATATGAATAAACAACTATTTCGAAACATGATACATTCAGTATTTTCTACTGCACTGTAAGAAAATCACACACATAAATAGTTGTGTCCTAATACTTTTGTCAGGTAGTGTAGTACCCAAAAAATCGGTACGTAACCTGCACAAACCAGCACCTAAACCCTGGATCTGGTTTCCCCCTGAATCTTAAATGTAGGGGGGTTGCTACCGGCTGGTAACGGCCACATCAATCACATCCTTAGTCGAGCAAGAAGGACGATTCTCGACCAATCAATGGACAGCAGTGTTTCTAATTCCATGCTTTAGATTGGGTGGCACGGTGGCACTGTGGTTAGCACTAATGCCTCACAGCAAGAAGGTTGTGGGTTTGAATCCAGCCTGGGGCCTTTTTGTGTGGAGTTTGCATGTTCTCCCTGTGTTCGCATGGGTTTCCTTGGGGTACTCCGGTTTCCCCCCCCCCACAAAACATGCATTATTGGAACACTCCTGTATGGCTGTGTGTGAATGTTTGATGGTGGTTGGAGGGGCCGTAGGCGCATACTGGCAGCCACGCTTCTGTCAGTCTACCCCAGGGCAGCTGTGGCTACAAAAATGTAGTTTACCACCATCAGAGCGTGAATGTGTGAGTGAATGAATAACGTATCCTTGTGAAGCGTCTTTGAGTGTCCAGAAAAGCGCTATATAAACTCTCCTAGATATATGAAACTGATGCATTATTATGAGATTGAGATCAGGGTTCTAGATACCTCAATAGAGGGGTCACGGAAAGATGAGACATATCAGAACTGCTCTTTTGGCATCAGCTGCAGCTTTTGACAATTGAAGCACAAAAAAATAACCATTCAAATGTGTAATAAACTGAACTGACCACAACCAGACTGCTTGGCGGAAAGGAGGCTTTAGTGGCAGCCGAAAGTGCCACACTGCCTGTTTCTATAATGCCTGTTCAAATTCATTTATTCAATTAAAAGTTGTTGGAAAAAATATTCTTCATCATATTTAAAGAAACTTTCCAATCAGAAAAAAATGTTAACTCACACTGCAAACAGAGGAAAATAAAGCAATGGTACTCTCAGTCAAATTTGATATAAATGACTGAGACATAAAAACATATTCAGTGTTACGGTGTTACGTGTAACACAAATAAAACAAACAAACAACAAAAAGAAAAGCATTAAAAGTCCTAACATTTTTAAATTGCCAGCATGCAGAGATTCCTACCAGAACAAGTGACCCCAGCATCTTCATGGTGTCCGCAGTTGTGGTTCCACCAGCCGCCATGGCCACAGTGGTCCAGAGAGGCTTCAGAACCAGAACACTGCAGGTCATCCAGCATGATTGGACCGTTACCTTCCCCAAAGTGGGCTGATCCACGAGCATCAACAGCGGCCCCACAATGCAGCTGTCTGCAGACCACTTGAGCATCATTCAGATCCCAAGAATCATCACACACTGTCCCCCACTGTCCAGCGTAGTACACCTCCACCCTTCCAGAGCATTGATTAGGGCCATCGACCAAGCGCACTGTTGCAGTACCATCTGCAGTAAACATATATAACATACAGAGAACCCACCTTAAAATGGCACCTGTCAGTTATCCAGCGAACATTCAAATAAGGTACACTTTATTGAGCCCCGTGGGGTAATTTGTCCTCTGCATTTGACCTATTGTTGATCCTATTGTTAGGAGCAGTGGGCAGCCACAGAGCAGCGCCCGGGGACCAACTCCAGTGGGCAGATGGCTACGTTTAGTGGCAACACTTGTTAATTAAGCTGTTAAAGCTTTCAACTACTTATGGTCTTTCTTGGCTTGAATCCCGGAATTGCGGCTATATTTCTTTTCTTCTTCAGAAATGTTTTTGCAAATTCCTGTGAGACGGAAAAAGGTAGAGATTTGAAATTTTGCACATTGGTTGGAAGTTGTGTGTATTCTTAACTCAATCGGCCTGATGGTGGCGCTATAATTCAAGAAAAAACAGGTTTTCACTTAAAAGGTCACAACTCCTACGCTTTAAGTCCGATTTACATGAAACTTGGCTCAGACATTCCTAGGGCCAATCTCGACAACGTTCCTAGAAGGACCTCTAAGGTCTGCCATATTTGATTTTCCGGAATTTTTAATTATTTTAAAAACACATTTTTAAAATCTCCTCCTAGGCCATAGGTCTGATTCCTTCAAAATTTGCTGTGGATCATCAGTGGACCAAGGTTATTAAAGACTGCATAAACCTTGTTGAAATCTAATTTCCTTTCCAAGATCTTGACCAAAGAACTTCAACAGTAGCATGGTTTAGCACATAAATGGAAAAAATTCAACAACCATTGGGCTAATCATCACAGAACTTGCAGAATATATCCATATAAGTACCAGGAACATACATTGACAGTTTCATGCAAATAAACCCATAGGGCACGCTATAATACAAATCAGACAATAAATCGGCAATTGTTCATCCTATAGCCATAAAACTCACGGGATATATTCATATAAGTGCCTGAAACATACCAAGAAAATTTCATTTAAATTGACTGATATGAGGCGTTATAACTGCAAAACAAAGCAGCGTGGTATAACACAAATCAGACTGTAAATCAGCAATTGTTCGTCCTATAGCCATAAAACTCACAGGATATATTCATATAAGGACCTGAAACATACCCAGAAAATTTCATTTAAATTGAATAATAGGGGGCACTATAAATGCAAAAGAAAGCAGCGTGGTATCACACAAATCAGACAATAAATAAGCAATTGTTTGTCCTATAGCCAGAAAACTTCATTCAAATTGACTGATAGGGGGCGCTATGAATGCAAAACAAAGCAACAAGGTATAACAAAAATCAGACTATCAATCATAAATAGTTTTTCCAATCATTACAAAACTCAGGATATATCCACATAAGAACCTGAAACATAGCCTGAAAGTTTCAATCAAATTGCCCAGTAGGGGGCGCCATAAATGCACAAAACAGCCTTACATAACACAAATCAGACTATACATCATAAGTTGTTGGTCCAATCATTACAGTGGCAAAACAGGTCCTCATAAATACCTGCAACATACTCTTAAAGTGGTTATTGTCCCCCGCCGCCACGATAGCAAGCGGAGCAAGCGGGGGACATAGTATTCAGTTCTGTCCGGCCGTTCGTCATGTCCCGTTTGTTCTGAAGGCGATATCTCAAGAACGGTCCAACCTATTCCATTCATCTTTGGTGTCAAGGTGTATTAGGGGCGGGGGACATAGTACTCAGCTCCATCATTCAGCCTGGCCGTTCGTCCGTTTGTCCTGTCCCATTTGTTGTGAACATGATATCTCAAGAAAGGTTTGACCGATTCCATTTGTCTTTGGTGTCAAGGTGTATTAGGGGAGTGCTCTCAGCCCACTTGATCTTTGTGACCTTGCCATTATTCTCAAGGTCATTACGACCATTTGACCACTTACAAACACCTTGTAAACATGATATCTCAAGAATGGTTTGACCAATTCCATTCATCCTTGGTGTCAAGGTGTATTAGGGGCAGAGAATATAGAATTCAGCTCCATCTGTCCAGCCGTCCGTCCATCCCATCCCATTTGTTGTGAAAGCAATATCTCAACAATGGTTTAACCGATTCCATTCATCTTTGGGGTCAAGGTGTATTAGGGCCGGTGGACATAGTCTTCAGCTCCATCAATCCATCCGTCCGGCTGTCCGTCCATCACATCCTATTTGTTGGGAACGCGAAATCTCGTGAACGCTTTGACCGATTTTATTCATCTTTGGCTTCAATGTGTAATTTTGTGATACGCCGACCCCAGTCGATTGCCGTCACCTGGTGGAGGACGTGGCCACGTTTAGTGGCAACACTTGGTATTTAAGCTGTTGTTAATTAAGCTGTTAAAGCTTTCAAGTACTAATGGTCTTTCTTGGCCTGAACCCCGGAATTGCCGCTTGCAGGTAGATTTTGGAATTTTGTTTATACTTAATACCAGCTAATGTTTACCTTTTTATACTATTATTGCAGTTTGGTGTTAATGTGCATTGTGTTTTGAACAAAGATTTTGAACATTTTTGTTATGTTAGAGATCTAAGTTAGTTTGCTCTTCTGAAATCTTTTGTAAGGTGGGATGGAAGAAGACGTGTTGAGCTGGCTAGCCGTAACTACGGTGCAAAAAAGTTTTTTTTGACCACTACGTCATAATGTAAACCAGAAAATAGAACGCTCAAGTTAGATATTTTCAATTTGGATTCCTGTTGAGAGAAGGGAATTTTTGTTTTTGGATGGAAATAGAAGACTTGGATGGACGGGACAGTTTGCAATAAATCATCAAGACGCAACGACCTGATATTTCTTTCCTCATTCCGTGAGTGCAAACTAATTAATGACAAGATGTGGATGTAAATGCTGGATACGAATCAAGACCAATTTCGTGTACTGCTAGCTAGTTAAGTGGCTTTGGTATTAAGTTAAATTTCGCCGCTTAAATTGAGTCAAAAAAAAAACTTTTTTCTTTAAGTTGGCTGAATCCATTACGGCTGACTTTGCGGAATTGTGCGCCAGGGATTAGTCGGTGTTCATAAGGATTTACGAGCCACTCGGAACAATTCGTTTGTAATAAAAGGAATGCTTTGATGTGTTAGTCACGTTGTAACAGTTTATAAATCTGGGAAATCACCTATTTATTCGTTTCAGCTGCAATGTAATACTACTTCGTTGGCTAATTATTCTAATTGACGACAATGGTGGACTCGCAAAATAATGACGAGGAGGATGCGGTTACCGAATTTGACCTCAAGAGGGCAGTCAAGCCCACACAAAAGAGCCCTGACGAAAAATTGCACCAGTATATAAATACCAGAAGAGAAAAGTTAAAGATTGTTAACTGCAGAATCAAACCAGATTGAGCGTTTCGTGGAGAGTGATGAAAATTTGGTACATTTTAAACAGAAAGAGGTGAAGCATTACAAAAAACTGGACAAGGAATTCACTGAGCTCAATGAGTCAGTGAAACTTTATCTCAATAAAGAGGAGCATAATGCTGACCAAACATGCTGGTTTGTGCCTAAGCTATCAAATTGCCAGGGTTTCATGGAAAGAATTGAAAAATGGATTGAGGAAACAAAACTTGATAAAGAGTCGGCTAAAATGTGTGAAAAGGAGGTTACTCCTGTGTGCAGTGTTTCAAATGTGTCTGCTAAACAAATTTCTGTCAGGCCTTCGAGTCATCCTGGCAGCTTGACTTCTTCCACATCTTCTGTTACTTCATCATGTCTGAGAAAGGAGGCTAACAGAGCAGCTCTTGTCGCAAAAACGGCAGCATTAAAAGAAAGACAGGCATTGGCATTGAGAGAAGCCCAGTTACGGGCTGATAAAGAGCACCTGGAGATTGAAGCAGAGTTGGCAGCTTCTGCTGCAAAAATTAAAGTTTATTCAGAATATGAATCGCCTCAACAACAGGCTGGCATCTCTACAATGTCAAATGCCATTCTGCAGGAAGATGATGAAGGTGAAACCAGGGAACAGTCTCAACACCTAAATTAAAATCAGAAGACAGGATTGGGCCTGCAGCTAAGGCACCTGGACCAGAGTCTGAACTCCCCGCCAGCCGTGGATAAAGCAGGATAAAGGCACAAGAGAGCTGTACAGAGTGATGAAACAACAAACTGATATCACAGCATTGCTGATGAAAAATAAGCAGTTGTCTCACCTGCCCCAAAGAGATGTTCCCTTATTCCATGGAGATCCACTGAAATTTTGATCATTTTTAAAGGCATTTGACCATTGACTCAGAGCTGAATGTGACTCCAATAAATTGTACTTCCTGGAGCAATATACAAGGGGTGAACTAAGAGATCTGGTAAGGAGCTGCCAGCACATGTCAGTGCATCGTGGTTATCGAGAGGCACTGAAGCTACTTGATGACCGTTATGGAGACGAGGTTAAAATTGCTTCTGCTTTAATGGAAAAGGCATTTAAGTGGCCTCAAATCAAATCAGATGATGGCAAGGCTCTCAGCACCTTCTCATTATTTCTCCTGAGCTGTGGCAACACCATGCAGGATGCTGAATTTATGGACGAGCTGGGCAGTCCCACTAACATGAGGGTTTTAGTTTCAAGGTTGGCGTACAAACTCAGAGAGACGTGGATAGCCTTTGCGTACGATATACAAGAGCGGAGAGGGAGCAGGGCCAAGTTTGTGGACCTTGTTAAATTTGTGGACAGGCAAGCTAAGGTCACAATGGATCATTTGTTTGGAGACCTGCTGGAGGCCTCATCAAACAAAAAGAAGGACAAAGGAAAGCTGGACACTAAGGGACGTACAAGACCGGAAGGAAAAAAGTGGAGCAGCTTTGCCTCTAATGTTTCTCCAGTTAGACCTGAGGAATCCAACGTACCGAAAACAAAAGTTGAAATGACACGTCTCAATGCTGCTTTCAGCAAACCATGTTTGCACTGTGCACTAAACCATACTCTGGAGGAATGTCGAAAAATTGAAGAAAGTCCACAAAAGGAGAAAATTGAATTTTTCAAGAAAGCCAGACTTTGTTTCGGATGCTTAGTTAAAGGGCATGTAAGTAAAGAATGCAGGAAGAGGATGATATGCCACGTATGTGCCCAGACTCATCCTAGCATGCTACATTTTACAAAGCTGGAGAGCTTAACCAATGAAAATGTAACGGAGAAGAAGGTGCAGGATGGTAGTATTGTCCACCAAAAAACTTAAAGTGCATCAGTTGCTGTCAACACTGAAACAAGTGCCTATACTGGGGCCGGAGATGACTGCATTCTTTCTATTGTGCCAGTCCAAGTTAAGTCAAAGAAAGGCAGCGAAGTTGTGGAGATCTATGCATTTTTGGACCCTGGTAGCTCTGCAACATTTTGCACCGACGCACTTGCAAGGCAGCTAAACCTACAGGGTAGACGTACTGAACTTGAACTGAAAACCATGAGCCTGAAACATCATGTGGAAAGCCACCTGCTTACAGACTTGGAAGTAAGTGGGCTCACTAACAACCACTTCTTTGACCTACCCAAAGTCTTCACTCAAAAAAGCATCCCGGTTTCAAAGAAAAGCATTCCATCACAAAAGGACATAAAGAAATGGGCCGACCTTCATGAAGTCACATTACCTAACAAAAATGCAGAAGTTGGATTTCTCATAGGGAGCAATGTCCACAAGGTACGAGAGCCATGGCAAGTAGTTGACAGTAGAGGTAGTGGGCTATATGCTGTCTGAACTACTGTAGGATGGATTGTCAATGGTACATATAAAGTTCACACAGGTACCGACCCAGAAGACTGGGAATATTCACAAGCAACAGTAAATCGAATTTCAGTTGAACATGTGGAGCAGCTTTTGATACAGCAGTTTAACTTGGATTTCCCTGATCGCCTGTGTGACGACAAGTGTGAACCGTCTAAAGAAGATGAATGGTTCATGAGCTCCGTGAAAAACTCTGCATACCACACTGACGGGCACTACTTCATAGGACTCTCGAAGAAGAAGGCAACCGTCATCATGACCAATAACCAAAGTGTTGCAGCACAAAGAGCCCTCACATTGAAAAAGAAATTCAGAAAGAATCCTGTGTTCCATCAAGAGTCCAACGAATTTATGGATGATGTGATTGAAAAAGGTTATGCTGTTAGAGCCCCAGAAAATCAGTTGAAATACCAGGATGGTAAATTATGGTATATCCCACACCAAGGTGTGTACTACCCTCAAGAAAAAAAGTTACGCGTGGTCTATGATTGCGCGGTTAATTTCCAAGGGACCACACTGAACAATGAACTTCTGCAGGGCCCAGACCTGGCAAATTCTCTTGTGGGAGTGCTTACGCGCTTCAGGAAAGAGGAAGTTGCTATTACTGCAGACATCGAAGCAATGAATTTTCTGGAAAAGGTCCTTGAAGAAGACACCTACCTCATGCGTTTACTCTAGTGGCCACAAGGGGATATTGAGCAAGATACAGTCGAATATAAAATGACTTTGAACTTGTTTGGTGCAACGTCATCCCCGAGCTGCGAAAACTACGATTTTAAAAGGACAACAGTAGTAAGTCATCACCTGAGGCCCGAGAACAATCCCGAAGAACCTCTACATAGATGACTGTTTAAAGTTTGTGAAATATGCCACACAAGTTATTACCCTGGACAAAGATGTTATGGCCCCAATTTGTTATCACATTTAAAACAACAGCAACAGCAAGGGATGACACACAGTTTTTAAAACTAAAACACATTTAATTTTTAACAAAGACAAAGACTAATAACAACCTACAACTAAAGACCAAGATTGATAAATAAGAAAAAAACAGAAATAATTACAGTCCCTTCTTGGTGGGGTGGCTTGGTGATGTCCTGGATGAAGAAAATGCTCAAACACAGGCAAAGGAATCCACAAAAGAAACTACACAGGTCTTGAACAGAAATGACAGGTCTGGTCACACGTATCCTTCTTCTTGCAATTTCTCCTACCCCATTACTGTCTCAATTCTTTTCCTTATATACTCTTTTGCAGACCCCACCCACATTTAGACCTCTTTTTTTTAATTTTCGGGGACTTGCCCCAGACATGTCTGGAAACATGTCCAAACATGACTCCAGTCTGAGCTTAACAAAAAAAAGGTAAATACTGCCATCTAGTGGCCTATATTCACATTACAAAGACAAGCCACCATTCACACATGTTGGTGTGGACCATTTTGGGACATTTTTGGTCAAAAGACGATGCTCAACTCTCAAAAGATATAGTGTGCTATTCACATGCCTAACAAGAACAGTACATATAGAGATTGCACACACGTTAGACACCGGCTCGTGTCTGAATGCATTCTGGCGATTTATAAGCAGGAGAGGACAGTGTCAGTCATTCGGGCAGATAATTGCGCTAACTTTGTTGCTGCAGAGCGAGAACTTTGTGATGCTATTCAAAATTGGAATCAGGCGAAAATACAGGACACACTTTCTCAGAAGGGAGTGGAATGGATCTTTAACCCTCCGGCAAGTTCTCACTTTGGGGGTATTTAGGAAAATCAGATCAGGTCAATAAGAAAAATTCTGAAGTCTGTACTGAAAGAACAGGTTATGGATGACGAATCTCTTCAGACATTAATGTGTAAAGTCAAAGGAATAATAAATGTCAGGCTAATAACAAAATCATCTGACAACCTAAATGACCTTGAAGCCTAGACCCCCAACCATCTCTTGTTATTATAAAAGGCAGCCACTACTTCCACCAGGGCTGTTTGAAAAGGAAGATCTGTACTCAAGTTGCAGGTGGAGGCAGGTACAGGACTTGGCAAACCTATTCTGGACATGATGGGTACGTGAATATTTGCCCATTTTGCAAGAGCTCCAAAAGTGGACTCAAGTGAGGCAAAATCTCACTCCTGAAGATGTGGCAGAGTCATCGACAATCATAACTACAAGAAACTCCTGGGTCTTAGGTAGAGTCATTCAAATAATCCCAGATGCAAGGAGACTTGTTTGCAAAGTGTTAGTCAAAACCAAATCAAACACTCAAGAAAGGCCAGTGAAGAAACTTTGTCTAGTTTGTGAAACAGACTCTTAAAGAGACTGTAATGAGACTTGTTGAAATGAAACAAGTGGGTGAAAGAAAAAGTACAATTTTATGTGTATAGTTATGCATGTTTTTGGCTCTTTGGTATTATTGTTTGAGTAATTGGTAGCCCTTCTGTTTATACTTATACCAGTGTTTACCTTTTTATACTGTATTATTACCGTTTGTTGGTAATGTACATTGTGTTTTGAACAAAGTACTAGATATCATTAGATTTTTATTATGTGAGAGATCTAGTTTGCTCTGCTTCTGTGGTACCAAGCTACTGCGCAAGTCAACTGAAATCTTGTGGAAGGCGGGATGGAAGACGACGTGTTGAGCTGGCTAGCTGTCACTACGGAGCAAAAAAGGTTTTTAGACCTTAAAGTCATAACGTAAACCAGGACTTAGAACCCCCAAGTTATTTCAATTTGGATTTGTGTTGAGAGAAGCTCGGCGAATTGTTGTTTTTGGATGGAAATAAAAGACTTGGATGTACAGGAAAGTTTGTAATAAATCATCAAGACGCAACGGCCTGATGTTTCTTTCCTGATTCCATGAGCACACACTAATTAATGACAAGATGTGGATGTAAATGCCGGGTATGAGTCAAGGCCAATTCTGTCTACTGCTAGCTAGTCATGTGGCTTTGGTATTAAGTTACATTTTGCCACTACAGTTGTTTTTATTTATTTTTTAATTTATATTCATATGCAATTTGCGTAATGATCAATACAAAAAAAATAAAATAAAACATTTCCGGATCTAGCTTCGCCAAAATTTCTTACACTCTTGAGACTACCCCACTTCCGGTGCTCAGCTTGCTACAAACCCCAATTCCAATGAAGTTGGGACGTTGTGTAACACGTGAATACAAACAGAATAAATTGATTTGCAAATCGTTTTCGACCTATATTCAATTTAGAACACTACCAAGACAAGACATGTAATGTTCAAACTGATTAAAATTTACTGTTTTTTTTTTTTTTTTTGGAAATATTCACTCATTTTGAATTTGATGCCTGCAACATGTTCCAAAAAAGCTGGGACAGGGGCAAGAAAGTTGAGAAAATCTCAATAAACACTTATTTCCGACATTCCACAAGTGAACAGGCTTATTAGAAACAGGAGAATATCATGATTAGGTATATAATGAGCATCCCCAAAAGGCTCAGTTGTTCACAAGCAAGAATGGGGCGAGGTTCACCACTTTGTGAACAACTGCCTGAGCAAACAGTCCAACAGTTTAAGAACAAAGTTTCTCAACGTGCCTCTGGGGATTTCATCACCTACAGTCCAAAATGTCATCAAAAGATTCAGAGAATCTGGAGAAATCTCTGCACGTAAGCGACAAGGCCGAAAACCAACATTGAATGCCTATGACCGTCGGTCCCTCAGGCGGCACTGCATTAAAAGCCAACATCATTCTGTTAAGGATATTATCATGTGGGTTCAGCAACACTCCGGAAAACCATTGTTAGTTAACAAAGTTTGTCGCTACATCTAAAAGTGCAAGTTAAAACTCTAGGCCTACCATGCAAAGTAAAAGCCATATATCAACAACACCCTGATATACTGCTAGCTTCTCTGGGCTAGAGCTCATCTGAGGTGGACTACTGCAAAGTGGAAAAGTGTGCTGTGGTCTGACAAATTCACATTTCAAATTCTTTTTGGAAATCATGGACATTATGACCTCCGGGCTAAAGAGGAAAAGGACGATCCAGATTGTTAGCGCAAAGTTCAAAAGCCAGCATCTGTGATGGCATGGGGATGTGTTAGTGCCCATGGCATGGGTAACTTGCACATCTGTAATGGCACCATCGATGCTGAAACATTACAGATTTTGGAGCAACATATGCTACCATCCAAGCGATGTCTTTTTCAGGGATGTCCCTGCTTATTTCAGCAAGATAATGCCAAGCCACATTCTGCACAGGTTACAACAGCGTGGCTTCGTAGTAAAAGAGTGTGGGTAATAGACTGGCCTGCTTGCAGTCCAGACCTGTCTCCCTTTGAAAATGTGTGCCGCATTATGAAACGCAAAATACAGCGATGGAGACCGCGGACTGTTGAGCAACTGAAGTCGCACATGAAGCAAGAATGGGAAAGAATTTCACCTACAAATCTTCTACAATTAGTGTCCTCAGCTCCCAAACGCTTCCGTTACAGAAAAACCACGTGATTTCCCATGTATTCCACATGTGATCCCATTTTCACATGGGAATTCACGTGATTCACATAAAATTGGGCCAAAACCACGTTTCCCATGTGCAAATTACATGTTTTTCATGGGTTTCACACAGGTCCCTTACAGAAAAACCACATGAAAAACATGTGATTTGCACATGGGAAACATGTGGTTTTGGCCCATTTTTATGTGAATCACATGAATTCCCATGTGAAAATGGGATCACATGTGGAATACATGGGAAATCACGTGATTTTTCATGTGGTTTTTCTGTAAGGGTTATTGAGTGTTGTTAAAAGGAAAGGTGATGTAACACAGTGGTAAACATGCCCCTATCCCAGCTTTTTTGGAATGTTTTGCAGGCATCAAATTCTAAATGAGTGAATATTTCCAAACAAACAAAAAAGTTTATCAGTTTGAACATTAAATATCTTGTCTTTGTAGTGTAAGTCGAAAAGGATTTGCAAATCAATGTATTCTATTTTTATTCACGTTTTACACAAAGTCCCAACTTCATTGGAATTGGGGTTTGTAGCAAGCTTTGCACCGGACAACATGCCTAACATTGCCCTTTAGCACGACAACATTCAGAATATAGAACTGATTCTTGTGGCTAATTGCTTAATGAGCCTCGCAACCTAACCAAATATGCACTGTTTCACTTGCTAAAAGAGCACAGAAATTATAAGGACATAATCAGATTTTACATTATAATAGAACATTTCTCAGAATTTTGTGGTGCAATGTATAACATTGCTATCAAAAATAAATTATACTGTCGCCGGTCCTACCAATTTGTCTGGGCAACTGTTGGTGATTGGGAAAAGTAAACCTCGAGAGGTTATGAGCATTGAAGGGCGAGGTTTCGGAAGGCCTTTGTTACTGCGGACGGGCAGTATGACATAAGATGATAAGGCAACGCGGCCAGCAGTCCCGAGGGGAGAGGTGGAGGAAAGGTGGAATGGCTTTGTTTATTTACGTATGAGGTTGGTGCTTTCGGGACTATCTAGTCGTCGGAAATTGCTAACTAAAACTTAACAAATATTATTTCATTCTATATCTTTATTGTCTCTGTCAGATTTCTTTGCAATGAAGCATACGCAAGATGCTAGCATACATTTTGGATGATCTGTTTGATTTTTAGTAGATAATATAGGAACATCATCAGGTTCATAGCTATAAGGTGGGCCTTAATAAGCTTCAAAGAAGGAATTCATGAACATCAACTTGACTGTATGACTGAATTATCAAATGCTAATATCAATTCATGGGTATGTGTAATTCATATTTCAGGTAGATTGTACATTATTTGACCGGTGTAAGATGTCCCAATTACCTTTGGTGCACACTTGTCATACCTCGCTATGGAGAAAATCATCTGCTAAATTAATTTCATGTAAGTGAGTGGAGACTCCTACCAGAACAGGTGATCCCAGCGTCCTCATAGTGCCGGCAGTTGTGGTTTCTCAACCCATTGTGAGGACACTGGTCCAGAGAGGCTTCAGAACCAAGGCATCTGAGATCATCCAGTGTGATTGGACCACTTCCTGCTCCAAAGTGGGCAAATCTATGAGCAACTACTGCGTTCCCGCAACCTAGCTGTCTGCAGACCACCTGAGCGTCATTCAGACCCCACCCATCATCACACACTGTCCCCCACTGCCCTGCGTAGAACACCTCCACCCTTCCAGAGCACTGATGAGAGCCATCGACCAGGCGGACTGGGAACAAGACGTTTGCTGTAGAAACACATTTCAGAGAGGGAGTGTTAACAGAGACCATACAACACCATTCATTGTGCTTTTATTTCATATTACAGCCTAGGTATAAGTGTGTAACCATCCTTTATTAACACCTATGACCTGGTCATTGTAGAATATTCCACTTCTTTGCCCAAAAAAATTTATTAACTATCGATAACTGAGAAAATAACCGAATCAACTTATGTACTTTGAAAAGGAAGCTCAGAAATTTCACAGGTTTTCAGACCAGACGTCAGCAGCTTTGTTCTAAAACCTCTTCCACCCCGGCTCACTGATTCCTCAGTCTGTCTTACTCTGGTTATTGCGCTGCAGCTCACAAAACACTACAGCAGCTTTGAATGAGCTAAATTTGGCTTGTTGTCCACCTGATGATGTTTTTTGGGTGATCATACACTAGTCAACAGGCGGAACATGGATCTACGGTTCATCCTGAAATAAAACAGATCTACTTGGTTCTCTTGTCGTAGGTCATGTTCTAAAAGAAGAAATAATGACTGTTTAATTGACAGCAGTACTCCATCTAGTGCCCGATGGCTTTACAGCAGAACAATTTTTGATGATTCTGACCAGAATTATGGAAGCCCATGGTGGACAATATTCAAATGAAAATGTAATACCACTATTGCATTATAATTTTCCACTAATGAATGAGTTATTTGAGACAATATTAAATTGAAAATGTATTAATCCAATTATCACTTTCATTTCCACTTACACAAATGGGAAATCTATGACTATATTCAAATGATAATGAAAAGCTGTTTGACATTTCATTTTCAAAGTCATGCTCCGCAATACACTGGACAATATTCAAATGCAATAAGCAAAACAGCACCCCCAGCCTATTGCATTTGCATTTACATGTCAACACGCTCTTTTAGGGTCAACATGAAAATGGAAATGCTATTTACTGTCTATTTCAAAATGAAATTGAAAACGGTATTCATCATTTAATTTGCAAAGACTTAAAGGAGAATTCCGGTGTGAAATTGACTTGGGGTGTATTGAAACATGATAAGGAGTACTAACTTTTGTTGAATACCCCACCTCCGTACGCACGCAAAATTTTGAAATACATGGCTTTTTAGCCGAAGCTCTAAACAGGCTTAAAATGGTAGTGAATTAGGCATACCGTTGCCATGCAAAGAAATCACTATTTTTTCATCTTTAACAAGGCTCAAAGTAGCTCCACACTTCATTGGTAAAATTCCGACAGCCCCGACATTTAAAACGAGGCACTGAGAACTTTGAAAATGCACAGGTCGTTTATTTAAAAAGAGTGTTTATGCAAACAGTACCTTGAGTTAGTTTCCAGTTGCCTTCATCTTGAAAGTCCCGATAAGTCGATTGACGAGCGCGAATGAATAGGAAGGATAGGGGAACAGATTGCAATCTATTCGTTCGTGCTCGTCAATCGACTTATTGTGACTTTCAAGATGGAGGCAACTGGAAACTGCATCAAAATACTGTTTGCATAAATAGTATTTTAATAGTGCCTCGTTTTAAATGTCAGGGCCCTCTGAATTCTATCGATGAAGTGTGGAGCTACTTTGAGCCTTGTTAATGATGAAAAAAATAGCGATTTCTTTGCATGGCAATGCGATGCCCGATTCACAACCATTGTAAGCCTGTTAGCAGCTTCGGCTAAAAATCCATTTATTTTGAAAAGTTGCGTGCGTACGGAGGTGGGGTATTCGACAAAAGTTAGTACTCATTATCATGTTTCAATACACCCCAAGTCAATTTCACACCAGAATTCTCCTTTAAAGGCAGAAATGCATGATACTTTGCAGCTATTTATACACCAGTGATCTATACTTTGCCTAAAATACATAAATCCCTGAACTCTCCCCCTGGTGGACCCATAGTGGCGTCTCTTACCGAGAACATCTCTACGTACGTAGATTCCCTACTCAAGCCTCATGTCATTTCCCTCCTGTCATATGCTGGAGACTCCATGGACATGATAACCACTTTAAAAAATATGGGTATGATCGATGGAGATTTATGCATGGTCACTTTAGACGCTAAAGCCTCTACACGTTTTTCCCACACGAAGGAGGCCTTCAAGCGCTTACCCATTTTATGAATAAACGAGACTCGGCATGCACGCCCAGCACGCAATGAATCAGGGAGCTCGCTGAATTAGTTCTCACAAAAAACTATTTTATGTTTGAAAATGACTATCACCTCCAAATACGGGGCACTGCTATGTGAAGCCGTATGACCCCCAACTATGCTGGGCTATTCATGGGTTTGTTTGAAGAAAAGTCAGTCTTTGGTCCGAACAACCCTTTTATGACAAACATTAAATTTTGGCGACGATATGTAGACGACATATTTTTATTGTGGCATGGCAGCGAATTTGACTTGAAGAGGTTTTTTCCAGTGGATTAATACCAACACTCAGTCCCTATCATTTACGATGTAATTCAATAAAAAAGAAATTTATTTTCTTGACTTCCTGATTACTTGGTGTCACCAAGGCTTTAAAACTAGGGTGAACAAAAAACCAACAGACAGGAATACGCTAGTGAGAGTGGATAGTTTCCACCCGCTACCACTGAAACGCAGTCTACCAATACTGCTGCATACGAAGACTTTGCAGTGACTAAACTAATTATAAAAAACAAAGTGATGTCCTAGACACACGTTTCAAAGGGGCTATCCAAATGTATGGCTAAAAAGGGCACTGGATAAATTTGAGCTCAAAACACAAGATGAGTGTTTACAATCCACGCAAAATAGGACCTCTGATAATAGCCCCTTGAGCATTATGCGGTATTCACCTATGGGACGAGAGTTGGAAAAAATAATTAAACAACACTGGTACCTCTTGAGTAGTGACCCAAAGCTGTCTACCACTTTCAAGGACTCGCCAAAAATTGTTTACAAACGTCCTCCGTGCATTGGACAAATAGTGACCAAATCAGATCTCCTGCCCCAGAAACTTGAAATTTTCTGGATCATGCCCCTGTGGGCAATTATAGATGTGGACGCTGCGCACAGTGCAGTGTTACGTCTTAAAGCCACACATTCACAAACCCCATTTCAGGGAAACGCTTTGATATCAGGGGCATCATTACCTGTACTACAACTAATGTCTTGTATTTGCTAAAATGTTCATGTGGCTTTGGATATGTAGGCAAAACCAACCGAGCATTAAAACATGCATCTCTGAGCATCGCTCCAGTATTTGGAACCAGGATCCTACAAGCCCGGTGCCCATGCATTTCATGTTGGCAAAACATAATGTGGAGTCTTTAAAATATTTCGGTATCAAACGTCAAATGTCCTAGACGCGGAGGCGATACAAATAAATTGCTATTGCAGCGAGAGTCATTTTGGATTTATACTCTGGATACTATGTCTCCAATGGCAATGAATGAAGATTTGTCTATTAATCATTTTTGTAATGTGTTCATACACATGTGGTATTGTTACTTTTGTAGTCCTTACCTGTATGAACAATTCATCTTGCTTTTTTGTTCTCTCTGTCTTTTTGATAAAGTTTTTTGAATGTTTGCAAAGAAGAGATTTAGAGATGTGAATGTAATCATTTTACTTGTAGGTCCACTCATCATCGACGGCGCTGCCGTGGGCACCTATTTAGATGCGCAGAAAACACTTTGTAAAAGATGACCTGAAGAAGAGCATCGGCTCGAAATGTTGTCTTCTATTAAATATTTGGAGCATTCGAGTGAGCGAGTTTCACTCTCTTTTTCATTGTCTTTCACAGAACTCAGCACCCGTATAAGGGATGTGTGTATTTCCTTGACTATCCGTGAGTATTCCACAGTAGGCAATGATTCACGACCTCTGCCATTTGTGAATACGCCTTTGTCCCAATGACAACATACTGCATTGGAGGACAATTCTTATTTCCAGCCGTGTTCATGTTTTCCCTAATATAGCTGACCCACATGGTCCGGCCAGACCAGGTGTTGCGTGGCTCTTTTTTCTTTTTTTCAAAAACTTTGATTTTAAAATGCGTTTTCTCCCCTCAGCCCAGCAACAGAGACCTTAGTGACTCACCATCAGATGTTGCAGATCTTCCTGTGGGAAAAAAAAACAGGTTTATGATTATTTTAGATATCATAATTGAGGACCCCAGGGCTAGAAGTACTTAAGTCACAAAATTGCCATTTTGAGAAAATGGATTAACTATCAAAGACGCTTTCCCACCCTTACCTCACAATGTGAGAAAATGTGACGTAAACACTTTTAGCTCTAAGCTTTTCAATAAAGGGCATTGAAACTTTAAGGGAATCATTAGCTTTTGATAATTTGTTTTTTAAAGAAATTCCATAATTACCTCCGCCCAACAAAGTTGGAGGAGGTATGTGATCATTACTGTTTGTCTGTTGGTTGGTGTGTAGCCTCCGTTGCAGACTTCTCATGGTGTTCGGTTAATTTCCTTCACCCTACAACGTCTGCGCACTCGAGCGAGGTTTTGTGTTCCGTGACTTAATGTGATTGTGCTTGATGAGCCAATCAGAATGGTTGTTATATGTTATGATCTCTGTCATTACTATGGCTTTTCCCTGCGGCTTGTCAAAAACAGTGAAATGGCGGGTAAAGAAACTCCTAAAAAACTTGTAGAAAACGACATTTGGTTTGTGTGTAAAACAAAAATCCTCTCAAATAAAGACAAGATACGTGTGCATGGAAAAGGCAAGCTTGATATCGCTGCAGTAATAAGCTCTGCCATCTCTGTTAACACAGCGGTATACATGAACAAGTTATTCGTCTGCCGAACGGGCTGCTATCGCTTACTTGAAAAAATTTTGAGAATAGAGAAAGAACTTTATGAAAAGCGATTGGAATTAAAACTTCTTTATGAAAGCGAAAGGCCCCGAACGAAACATCTAACAACAGAAGAGTGTTCCTCTCCGTTGGCCAAAACATGGCTAATCTTTAATAACTTTGATACTTCAACTCCCCTAAAAGCACCTGGACAACTAGCCTCCGTTGCAGACATCTTATGGTGTTAATTTCCTCCACACAACATACTCATACTTTCAACATTGAAGGTTTTGCAGATTTCATCCAAAGCTCGAGAGAAAACATGTTCGCCGCCGTCCGCCATTTTGGCTTTATCTGTTTCTGCATATATAATTAGCTCCTGGATTTTAGGAGCTAGTTTCTGATTGGTGGAACACAAAACCTTGCTCAAGTGCGCAGACGTTGTTGTGTGAAGGAAATTAACCGAACACCAGAAGACGTCTGCAACGGAGGCTAGTTGGTGTGTTGGTTTGCTTGTAAGCAGGATTACCCAAAAAGTTATAGATGGATTTTCCTCAAGTTCAGTAGAATGATAAAGTATTGTTCAAGGAAGTGGTGATTCGATTTTGGGAGGTCAAGGTCAAAGGTCAAAGTTAAGGGCATACAAAAGGTCAAAAACACATTAAAAACATATTTGCGTGAAGACTACAGGACTGCCTAAATACAGGATTTGCTAGCAAATACTGGCAAAAATAACACAGTGCAGTGGCGGAGGTACTGGCGCTCTGTGAGCGCAGCTTTAGTTTTCTGTGTTGTTGGTTTGGGGGGGGGTTCTACACATTCTCTGTGGAAAAATGCTTCATAAAAACTTGAATATCAACACAAACATGTAGTGCAGTTCCATGTGTTTCTGTTTAAAGTGCACAATCTGAATTCAAATAGAGTTGAAAGGGAATAGAAAATGAAAGAAGTGACGACGCCAGGATGCACTGTGGGAAGTGCACAAGCTGCAGGCGGGAGTGAGATGCTCTGGGAAGCCCTGGGTCTGGGCACTCATGTTGATTTCAATTTGACAGTGCAGATTTAGCTGCTTACAAGGACCAAAATCTGAGTTTATGGCCTAAAATCACAACATTGGGCATAAAAATCTATTTTTATTCAATGTTACTGCGTTGTGTCTTCATGACAGCCTCCTTCTAGGTTCCACACTGCCTGGTCTTATGAGCCCATGAATTGTGCAGTTAAAAATTGAAATTTTAAGGCACGAGTAAATTCCAACTGTCAATTGCGAAACAGTTTCAAAAACATTCTCTGCATTTATTATTATTATAATTGTAACTTATGTATTTTTTTATATTTTTACCCTCCAGACTCTCACACCTAGAGGACTTTATCAAGAATATGTTCTACAGCAGAGCTGCCCAGCCCTGTACCTGGAGACTTACCATCCTGTAACTTTCTGCTCCAACCCTAATTCAACACACCTGATTCAGCTCATTAGCAGCTCATTGAGATCTCTAACTGGGAAAGCAGGTGGGGTTTGCTTTGGTTGGAGTGATACCTTCAGGGTGGTAGATCTCCAGGAACAGGGTTGGGCCGCCCTGCTCTAAAAACTTTTCTTTGATTACATTCATGACTACGTTGGTGGTGGGTCTTGTGCTTTTTTGAAAGGTCTTCATACTTTGATGCAAATAATTGGAATATATGGGACATAAGTTTTATTCTACGTCCAACTTTCACAATGCAGTTGGTGGCTCAATGTTTGCGACTGATCCTTGTTCATTGTAATATTGCTTTGTCTTGAATACAATGTTCATGTACCAATTGGAGATTTCTCCCCATTTTTAACAACACAAAATTTCTTTCATATGTGGTTATATTGTTATTTTTTGGGCTGAGGTTTTGATATCTAGTATATGCTGGTATTTTAGATTGGTCCATTGTTTATTCATGTTTGTATGTATTCCCATTGGCTTTTTTTCATGTTGTATGTTGAACTTTTACTCCCCTTGACTTTTCTGGGTGTTTTTGGAGGGTTAATCGCACCTATTATGATAAATTTTTTAGCCTATTGGGGTGGACAAAATGATAAATATGGGTGTGTTTCCCCTTTTTAAACTTGATGACCAGACGAATATCCAAGCTGGATCGAAACGTTGTCCTATTTTAATTAATAAAGATTTTCTTGGTGGCTTGGAGTTAGTGTGCAGGCATTTTTCCCTCTCTCCGTTGATGTGTTTTATTTGATAGCCTTGCACCTTTACGTGATGTCCGTATCTCTCCTTCTTCGTACTGGTTTTATGTATTTCTGGCTTAATGTCAGGAGGAAGCAGTCCAACAGATGTTATGACCCTGGGGATCATGTGTCATCCATGCAAAGTGCTGATCTTCTCCTCCTCCAGTGGACTGCATGTGTCTGTCTTTTGGGTGTGTCTTCCACAGAAAAAGGCCCCCCAATAACTGATAGGGATTGTGTTTATGATGGGTTGCATGAGAGATTGAGGGCATATCTCGAGTTGCCTACCTGAAATAGCTATTGATAATGGAAGGATAATGTCACCGTACTTCAATTACACGCAAATGTTGTCTGGACTCATGTAAAACGTACAATTAAACTGAAATTATGCTTTATTTTCATAAAAGCCCAATTCAAACACTGATTAATTTGTATATGCCAGGAGGGGCCTACGCAATGATTTTTTTATTCATCATTCCATTCTTGTAAATGTAATTACAAAAAGCTGAAATAAACTGCCTAAATTTTGGTTTAACGGACTTCCTGCAGGGCAAATGAAATGCGATTTAGCAGTTTTTGATGATGCATAGTGTCTTGGTGGATTGCTGATTATGCACCTTAAAAAAATAATTTCCCTTTCATACACTGAGAAACGTGATCATGGGCTATTCTTTATGTGAAGAGAGACTCTTTTCAAACTAAACCAATGGAATTAGATTTGTGTGCTTTTGAAAATAAAGCTGATTTGTTGAAAGCAAAAAATTCAGCTGAGAAAACTTAAAACAATTCGATGAAACAAATTGATGCAATATTTTCACTTTGATCTGAAGTCTCAGTCTTTTCAGTGTACACTAAAAAAAGTTTTATTTATGATGAGCTGAATGTAGATAGAATGGATGCAATATTTTCAGTTGAATGTGAACACACTCTCAGGATCCTGTTGATGTTCCGATGAGAGAGGTGCTGCTAAGGGAAAGAGGGCCTTACCTGAGCAGGTAACTCCGGCGTCCTCAAGATGCACACAGTTGTGGTTCCCCAGCCCTCTGTGGCTGCACTGGAGCAGAGACGCTTCAGAACCAGAACATCTGAGGTCATCCAGAGCTATCGGGCCAGTGCCGATTCCAAACCAGGCCCATCCAAAAGCATTCACTGCCTCCCCACAGTCCAGCTGCCTGCAAACAACTTGGGCTTCATTGAGATCCCACTCGTCATCACAAACCGTCCCCCACTGTCCCGCATAGTACACCTCCACCCTTCCAGAGCATCGGTCGCCGTTAACCAAGCGCACAGACCAGGAGCCGTCTGCGGAGAACACGTTAAAGAGAACCCGACCTTATTAATGACCATGTGACCATCACATGAACACATCCACTGTATCTTTATTTGATACCGCGGTGCTTATATACAGTCAAATCCATAAACATTTTGGACAGTAACAAAGATATCATTTTAAAAGCCCAGCAGAGCACATTAGGAATTAAATTAAACACTCAACATGAGCACAAAGGGCAGACCTACAGGCTACATACATCTCCACTGACTGATCCATGTAAGAATGACTGCAGGTTTACAAACACACCGTCTCGTGATTATTGCTCCATAATCAGCACATTTTCTCACTGCCCACCGCTAACTCCATTAAAATGAGGCCCCAAGTGTTAAAATTGACAATTTAATTTATGATTATTCAAGCAAGTTAAACTCCCAAAAACTGGGAATCATGAGCAAAAATAGCCATAATTTTACATGGTTCTTGCAATCATTTCAGCAGAACCCTTAAATTAAAGCTGGGAGTCGACCCCTGCACCACATTGTGTCGTTTCAAATCCTTAGTGGTGGCATTCAGAGGCAAGATAATGAAAACTGTTTCAATGTCCAAAATAGTTGACGACCCGACCGTATGTCTCATAATTCATTCAGAAACACATTCAGCTGACATGTCACTGTGCAGTAATGGAATATAATATGGAATATAAGGTGAATCTGTGTTCTGTGGGGACATCATGCTTCATCCCAGGATTTGTCAACATGCTGTGATTAGTAATGGCATCAAAAATGATTATGAACTAATCATTACATACTAGCAAAACATTTATAACTCCTGTCCCTTTAGGGGAGAAACAATTTTGTTCAAGAGCAACAAATTCTAATTTCTTTAATCATTTTAAAAGCGAGAATTGACTTAAATGAATTATGATATCCACTTGAGTGGAGGTCTGCCCCATAATTTACTCTGCATTGACTCACTGTTTGAATCTGTTGATGAAATCTCGTTGCCAGGGCCTATAAAGGAAGAAGGATGAAGGTTGATTACAATGCCAGTGGGTGGCGATATTGGCACACTTTTAATCTCTGTGCTATGATTTCTTGTGATGACCTGTTTATTTTCACACAGAGTGCCGTCCCTATTTGGGTCTGTTGGGAATTGGCACAGTGTTAAGATGTTGTCCATATAAGCACTGCACCAGCTTAGATCTTGGTTTGGAAGATGTAATAATAATTCTGTATGACAAAGTGTATTAAATTTCTAAGAATAAAGTACGCTTGGCTCATTAATAAAAACCTTTCTACAAGCTATTTGCTGTCTTATTCAAGTCACAGCACCTTCAGCATTATTTGTACAAAACATTTGGTTTTGTACAAAAGCTAATATTGTATCAGACTTGTTTCAACCAAGCTATGAGGCCTGTGTGTGTGTGTGTGTGTGTATTTGTATGCGTGCATGTGCGTATGTGGCTTGTGTCTGTGTGTGCATGCATATGTGTGTATGAGTATATGTATGTATTTGTGTGTGTGTGTGTGTGTGTGTGTGTGTGTGTGTGTGTGTGTGTGTGTGTGTGCGTGTGTGCGTGTGTGTGTGGAAGCACACAATGCTTCCTCATGTAGTACCGTTTGCCCTGTTTTTTTTTGCAAATTATTTGTGCTTATCATTTCTCCACCCAAAAAGAAAAATGTAATCTCCACATTAACAGAGGGGTAAAATTACAGCTTTTGTTTGGACTGGTTTTGTTTTTCTTGAGTAACCCGTTTTGGCTTCGGCTGTCCTTCTCGCCTTTCTCCCCCGTCGCCAGCCAGCCCTCTCCTCCGCCCGAGTCCCGTCTCACCTGTGCAGACCACGCCCGCGTCCTCCTCGTGTGCGCAGTTGTGTTCGCCTGGCCCCAAGCTTGGGCAGTCCCGCAAACTCTGCTCACGGCCGCTACAGCCCACGTCATCCAGGCTGATGGCGCCTGTGCCCTGACCAAACCAGGCCTCTGCTGTGGCACTGAGCGCCGCCCCGCAGCCCAGCTCCCGGCACACCACCCGCGCATCCTCCACGTCCCAATGATCATCGCACACCGTCCCCCACTGCCCTCCGTAGTACACTTCCACCCTTCCGGAACAGTTATGGGGCCCTCCGACCAGACGCAGCGTAGGGCCGTTAACTGCGGAAACAGAACAAGGCGCCGGGTGAACGTTCGTTGTTAATGCCGGAAGGTGAAAAGCAGCAGTTAACATCTGCAGCAGTGGCATTGCATTTGTGGTGGCAGTAATGTGAGGTCAGCGATGGAGTGTGTCATTGCCAGTACCGCGCTGGTATGTGTCCATGATGATCTGTCATTAGACCCTCCTATTATGTTCAAATTAATAAACCGTTTTTGGTTTGAGGTCAGTTTGATTCCTGCAATATAAAACTACATAAGATGTGTGTAACTGAAATTGTTGCCCAGTCTCCTCTCAGGGCATTTATGCCTTTGTACTGACCAGTTCAACAGTCAAGTAAATTAAACACAAGTCCCCATCCTCCCCTTATACAGCGTACATCTAGCATTGATTTTACATGATCATAGTGAAATGAATGAGAAATTAATTTGAACATGCTCCCAGTGTTAGGCTGTGCTACGAAAACGAGAACCAAATGATGGTTTTATGTAATAATTGTAATGTAATTGTAATGTAATAATAATGTAAAATGACGGAAACAACGTCGATGTGTACAGGACATAAAATTTTTTTATGAGTTAAATCCTGTGAAATTGACTTTGGATGTATTGAAACATGATAATGAGTACTAGCATTTGTCGAATACCCCACCTCCGTACGTACGCAACATTTTGAAATGCATGGCTTTTTAGCCGAAGCTCCAAATAGATTGCAATCTGTTCCCATATCCTTCCTATTCAAGATGGAGGCGACTGGAAACTACCTCAAGGTACTGTTTGCATAAATAGTGTTTTTTAATAAACTACCTGTTGTTTTAAATGTCAGGGCCCTCGGAATTCTACCAATGAAGTGCAGAGCGACTTTGAGCCTGAGCCTAATGATGAAAGAATAGCAATTTCTTTGCATGGCAAGGCTATGCCCAATTCATTACCATTGTAAACCTGTTGAGAGCTTCGGCTAAAAAGCCATGTATTTCAAAATGCTGCATGCGTACGGAGGTGGGGTATTCCACAAAAGTTAGTACTCCTTATCATGTTTCAATACACCCCAAGTCAATTTCACACTGGAATTCTCCTTTAAAAAACCATCTCTGCAGCTCAAATGAGGATTTTAAAATTTGAGTTCAATTCAAGATTCATTCAAAGAGGCTATAAGGAGACCTGGATCCATAATGCTTCCTGACGTTTTTCTAATATGTCAGAAACTGAATGCCTTACTACTACCAGACCAAAAGGGTTGATAAAAGTTTTATATGTGCTATTCAGTATTCAGCTAATTCCAGGGACACAGAAATGGTAATCAAAAAACACTAGCATATTGTGGAAACAGATCCTGTTTTAAAGAATTGTATAAAAACTCCCCCTTTAGCGGTATACAAACGACCCCCTAATCTTCAAGACATCCTGGTGAGGGTAGATCTCCCATTTTCTTTTCTGGTAATTATCCATGCGGTCACTGTCAACAAATTTTTTTTTCCAATAAAACAAATTTTTTAAATCACCCTCACACAGGAAAGTAAATTAAAATCAAAGGAATTATAACATGTTGGACTTCGAGTGTCATATATATCTTAAAATGTCCATGTGGACTAGTTGTACATTTTTTAAAAGCAAAACACAATATCTCGACCCTCAGATACATTGGTATAGAGGCAGTGAAACGAGAACGAAGAGGGGGGTGACATAGATTCTTCATTACTCAAAAGGGAGTTACTCTGGATGCACACACTGGGCACTCTACCTCCTAAGGGGCTCAAAGAAGAGTTTGATATCAGACCTTTTTTGTGATTTATTCAACAGATTTTATGTATTGTGAGTGCAAAATGGTGTTTCATTTCCCAGTCAAATACCATCTAGAGGCACCTCTTAGTTTATCACAGTATGACAGCTTTTAGCCTGAATAGGAGTTCAAACGTTTTGAGGTATATGTAAATGTATTTTATGAAAGTACTCCTTGTAATTTATCATATCCGTATTTTTACTTGTGAATTTTCATATATTTGGAGGGGAACTTAATTCATATGTGTATTGCTCTTTGTATATGGACATGTGTTGAAGGACATTCTTTATGTATATGTTTGATCTACCCCCTTTTAAAAAAAATGTATTATTTTTCACAGCTGTGATTAACTGGAACACAGGTATTAAAGATGACGTCTCTGTGTACACCAGGGGTGTCAAACTGATCCGTAAAAGGGCCAAGAAGCTGCGGGTTTTCACTCAAGCAATGCAGAAGCGCACCTGATACAACTAATCAGTTGTGCAGGCCTAGATCAGTTGATTAAATCAGTGGTTTCAGGTGAGCTTCTGCTTGGTAGGATTGAAAACCTGCAGCCTCTTGGCCCTTTTATGGGTCAGTTTGACACCCCTGGTATACACGTTTTTCACTAGGTTGAAGAAGAGACTAGGGGCTTGAAACGTTACGACACGGATTGAATAAATTATTTATGGGAGCGCAATCTGGTGTGTGGATCTTTTTGTATTTTTTTATCCATGTTTATCCATGACATTGAACACTGAGTTGGGTCAAAATGATCCAGAACATAATAGCCCTCATTTATCAAATTTGCGGAGGATCTGGTGTAGATTCTGGTTTAAATATCGGCGTTCTCCAGGTGTCACGTCTGATTTACTAAAAGTGTGTACGTCGCTGATTTCGGTGTAGAAATGGCATGGCGTCGATAAATCTGGCGGCTGAAACCATCGTAATTTACATGACACGCCCCTATAAATTCATGCTTCAGGAGGCATAGCCCTGCCCACTTTACGACATGGACTCTCGAAAGACGGCAAAGAAGAAAGAACTTCGCTGAGGAGGAAATATCTTCGGCCTGCTGATAAAACCTCGTATCTACAATTTGATGAGAAATAAAAAAAACTTGTCCACGATAATAACATAAACATTGCAAAATACATTCTTGGAATAAAAATAGTCATCATACCCAAACACAGCTAAACTGCATTCTTACATGCCAAATTAACTTGTTTTTTTTTGCTATCCTGTAAAGTTTATCATTTTATCATTTTGAAGATACGAGGTTTTATCAGCAGGCCGACGATATAAATGATCAGTCCAAGATTGAGAAAAACAAAATACTGTTATTTGGAAGCCTTAAGAGTGGCATAAAGGGAGCCCAGAAGGCTGCAGTTTGGAAAACTATTGCTGCAGCGGTAAACACTGTTGGGGTGGAAAACCGGAGTGCAGCAGAGGGTTGATTTAATACATTAATAAATCAGAGTGACTGTTCGCACTTATTTAAGTGCGTCCAAGCAAAAAAATTGACCGAAATTCTTGTTATACGCACTTCTTAGTGCAGCCAAGACGCACATTTCTCTATTGCCCACACTTATTTTAAGTGTGTCGAAAGCAAAAAAAATTTTCTCGGCCAAACTTATCTTAACCGGTACTTTCTAAGCGGCACTGGAATGGTCATCAACTGGCGCACTTACAGGTGTGGTCAAGAAAAAAATTCAGCATTGGCCACACGTATAAATGCAAATAACATCGGCCTTAATAAATTCAATTTATAGATCCATGAACTTCATATCATATAGCCTACATAATTAACAATCCAAATGCTTTACATGTAGGTTAAAAAAAGTGATCACGGTCAAAGTGCGTGTAGTAGTTAATGTACTCTTAGGGTAACTCAGTCAAAGTGACTGCAAAATGAATAAAAGTTTGATGAAACGAGTGCAAATGTGCACGCGCTAGTAATGAATTTGGTTTTCTAAAATAATTACGCGCTAACTTATTTTCCAGTCTGCCATTAATTAACTTGCATTTCTTTTGTTGTTCAGTATATATCTGACTGGATGAGCATCTGACATACACTGCATATCTGCCAAGCCGCACATTGCGCTTAATCAAATAGATTGTAATTGTCAGCCGTCTAGCCTGACAAGCAGGTTGTCTCAAAATATAAGTTTAATTAATTTCTCAACACAGGTACAATTCATTCATTCAGCCTATTTATCTATTTAGCCTATTTATTCATTTTTCTAATAAGAGGAACAACAGCATGACGTCCGCATCGCTGCATATGGTTTATTACTCATTCTGACAGCTGCACTCGTTCCTGCTTGTTGTTTGCGGGTTTCAAATCTGTGTACACCTGGTCAGACCTGGCGTGAGATTTTTGCGGACCGTTCACTAACGTTCAGATTGATAAATGCTGATCCTTCCGGGAGTTTTGGCGTACTCCCATTTTTTTGGAGTACGCACGTTTGATAAATGAGGGCCAATAGGAGGGTTAAAATGAGTTTGGCACTGTGTTTAGCTTCTGTGTTCCACCGATGGACATTCATAGATTAAAAGTAATTAGCAGGGAAAAAGTAATACAGATTTACGCAGAGGATTACTATTCTAACTTTTTAAATAATAATTATGATAATAAATCAATCAATTTTAATCAATTTATTTACTTTTGTTTAATTTTCTCCATAAATATGTGAAAATAAATAGTGAAAACTTATAATATGTATGTGTATATATGTGTATATAATAATTATATAATAATATATAATATGTTAATTGTGTCATATTGCGATTGGATTTTGTGGAACTCAACGGTACATTATGCATTATGTCTTTTATTATATTATCATATTATGTTCAAGTAAATTTCTCCCACCACATTTTCCATATTAAAAACCTAACAAGGGATTTCACTTTGTACATCGTTATACTTCTAAAGATATCATAGTCATGTTATTGTTTTAACCGATAATGTGCCAGAAGATGCTCGTATTTTGAGTATAACTTACAACCAGTCAGACAACATTTCTGTCACCATTGGCTTTCAGGTAGAGTGACACTATTCATACAGTAGCTGAAGTTTCAACTGTGACCACAGATTTGGAAAAAAAACACCTAATAAAAAATATGTGTGTTACTTGATTTTAAGAGGAATTGCTGTCATATTAGAGTCATTTATTAGTTTATCCAGATAAAAAATTGCTATAATAGCGCTGTTAAGTGGGGGGAAATTGACCAGTAAAAGGGTTAAGCTCTCATTCAGCTTTTAGTGTTATACAGTTGTCATTTTTGCAGTTATAATTCTTGCCAAATCGAGCAATTCAATATTTCGGTACCCACTGTTGTTAGAGGGTTCAAATTTTTCTTTATTTAATACCTTTTCCCTCAATTTTATTGTTGTTTTAGTGCATTCTTTGGGCGCCATGTTCTAAAATGACATTGTGGGTCAAAAATATTGCACTGATTAATTACTTTGGTGGTAATGTGTGACAGCCATAGTGTATGTCAATGTCAGTGAGCTCTGCGACTGATTATTAGTAATAATGTGCATCAGTGTGTGTCACTGATGCTGAATGTAATTGATGCTGTATGTCAGTGATAAGGTTTGTCATTGATTGTGAACATCAGTGATGATCTGTGTCTGAGATCATGAATTTCAAGGTTAATTCATGTAATTATTGAATCACTAATAATGTGATACATTGGTTCAGCAATGCTGTTTGTCAGTCACCAGGCAGAAACTCACCGGACTCTGAAGCTGCATGTCCAGTGATGACAGCCAGTAGTGCATGAAACAAAAGAGAGTTTTCATCTCATCACAATAAAAACAGTTGCTGCACATCGAGAAAAGGTACAAAAATATCTAAAACTGCACAGAACTTATCAAGGGACTGTGACTCTGCAGGCAAATAGAGTTGACTCAAATGAACACGTGTTTAATTACCCGGTTTGTACCTGGTTTGATTCTAGAATGTGCTTAATAGTGCCCAAAGAACATTACTGTATCTTTCTGGCCATATTTGGCCATTGACAGCTACATCAGTATTCGCACGAACACTAAAGAACTTCGGAA
The DNA here is from genome assembly GCA_029721435.1 of Gymnothorax reevesii. Lineage (NCBI taxonomy): Eukaryota > Metazoa > Chordata > Actinopteri > Anguilliformes > Muraenidae > Gymnothorax > Gymnothorax reevesii. The sequence continues at coordinate 5,781,567 of CM056585.1, read as the reverse complement.
ACACACATTTATGAGCACCGTACAGGGTTGAAGGATACAAGCATCTTTACGTTTGAGAGGGTACACAATGAACTGTAATTTATTTGACATTTTACGTTATATTCTGGATATTCCGCCGACTAAGCTGACCAATTTTAATGCTTCTTTCACTGAGGCCTAATCTACTTTTACTCTGGTATTTTCAAAAACCAGGTTTTGACGGCCTCAATCAGATCGCCCCCTAAATCCCCTTTAACTAAGGCCCTGTCCACATGTATGTGGGTATTTTTGAAAAAACAGATTTTTTCCTCCTTTGTTCTTCAAAAAATGTGTGTCCACAAAAATGTGAAAAAATGCTATTTAAGCACTGTCAAATGCATGCCAGACTAACAGAGGGCAATGATATGGGTTAATGCACGATCATGTCTGCCAATAACAAGCCTCAAAAAAAAAATCACTATGAGGCACACGCACTCTGATGTCACAAATAAAAAACTCCTACACTTGAAAACTGAAAATGAGGTTATGGAAATGATTACCCAGAAAGGCGCTTACTTAAAGGTTAATCTTTAGTGAACAAAAATGCAGGCCGCCTGTGGGCGAATGGCCAAAATCCCATAGACAATGCTACATTTTCAAAAATACCCGTGTGCCTGTGACCAGGGCCGAAGTCTCCTTTCACTAAGACTGAAGAGATGAAGATTCTTCCGCCTGTCCGCATAATATTTTCCCGTAGAAGTAGGGAACATGGCAGGCCTGGGCGCACCTTGGCACACGACTCCTGCGTCCTCCTGGTGTTGGCAGTTGTGCCTCCCCACAGGCTGGGAGCGGCAGTCGGCGAGAGTGTTCTCGTCCCCGAAGCACTGCACGTTGTCCAGAAGGATGGGAATTCCTGTGCCTGGCCCAAACCATGCCCGTGTGGGTGCCCAAATGGCCGGGCCGCAGTTCAGCTCCCTACACACCACCCTCGCCTCGCCGAGACCCCAGCCATCGTCGCACACCGTCCCCCACAGCCCGCTGCGAAACACCTCCACCCTCCCCGAGCAGCGACTGCTCCCGCCCACCAGCCGAACACTTGCAACATCTGCAGGGGACAAGGAGACCTTTATTCTCTTTTCCCTCCTGTACGGAGGTACTTACATGTCCCTCACTGTGTAGCCAAAAAAAAACTCCCCCCCACACACACACACACACACATCCATGGAGGGCTGTACAACACTCCAGCTCCTCCGACAGAGATGGAGAAAAAGCCTTTTAAATATGTCTGTTCTTCAGACCGTGGTCCTCAAGAACACAGAACTGCTTGATTTCCCCTCTACCTGTACCTGGAAGTCTGGTATGAGGATGGACAATTATAGTTGACAATAGTTTACACACCTGAAAGTCCGCACCAATGTACGGACCAAGATCCGTGTTTTCGTTACATTGAATACATTTGGTTCGGGTTTCACGCTGTCATTATTGAAAACGGACTAACAGACATTACATGACGAACCTACGTGACATCGTCATCAACTACTGCTTTGCGTGTCTCTGCAGTTTACATTGATTGATTACTTGGCCGGTGGGCATCTGATGTCATCACGTTGAACGCGGGTCATACAATTAATGAAATCGTCATTCCCACCATCATATAATTGTTGATTTTCTTGAGCATCAACTCAACAGTAACGCATTTGTCTTTTAGGTTATTTAACTATTTCGCGTTGCCATAATTGGTGGCATACAATTAGCGGAGACCTCACACGCAGTTGTCGAAACCGATACGGTCTGCTTTTTAACCAAGTTTTGAAGGTTTTTTTTTAACCAATTTTGAAAGGAAATCAATTATTTTGCGGACAAGTTATTAAATGATCTTCAATAAGATAGTACCAAACTCAAAGGCGCACTGGCCAGAACTTAACACTGCTAAGTCATCTAGCAAGCTAACTCGCTGCTGAGCGAAGTAAAGTGAATCATAATCTTAATTTACAAGACAGCTACATTTAGGAGGGAAATTATGCCTGTATATAACGTAAAGTGCACAGTAACCTGAACGTCGCACTTTGCCATCACTGAAAATAAGCTTCATCGGTAGGTATTTTCAAAATTAAACGTTGTCTTGTTTAATATTTTGAGAGTGACACCCACGGCTTGCTTCTCAGTCTTGTTGTCATCCGTCAATATTGATGCTACTGACACAACCAGTGGCCGTTTAACGGCATTCAAATTTTGATGCGACACTTCGCGGCCAGAGGGCGTTGGTTGGGCTTAAGTAGTGCATTCATTTTTTGCTGCGATTTGTGATGCCATTTTGTTGCAGTATAAGCTATTGTGGTGTTTTTAATGAAATAACACGCCACGTTAAACTGCTTTCACACCGGACGCGAAACAAATTTTTCACGACAGATTACATTCAAAGTCAATGTAAAGACGCGAATACACGAGTCTCGTATGTCGTAATTCCCTGTCATTGTTTTGAAGGTACGAACCTTTCAAAATAATTCTTTCACACTGGCCATGAACCAGACCATGGTTCCATTAGGTCCAGACCACCTCTTTTGGTAGGACCAAGGTCCGGCTGTTTGGTCCGGACCAAGGTCCAGGGGAGGTTTCACACGTATCATTTTGGTTCGGACCAAACAGAAAAGTCTGAAAGTCCGGACCAAATAACGTTGGTGTGAAAGCCCATTAATTACACCTCTGTAAAGAAAGCCAAAGCATGAGGCGAATTTGAGGTCCAGGTGTGGTCAGCAGTGATCTATCTCTATCCTCGACGACATGGCAGGTTTGGAGTAACGTACAGGAGTAATCAAAAGCAGGTTTTTCAGTGACATTGGTCATTGACTGGATAAACACCGTTTTATCCACTCAAAATGTCATTTTTATGACTTAAAATATGATTTCATTAATATCAATTGTCATATCAGACTTGTCAGTAATCAATGCAAAACTGGTGGGACAAATATGTCCCACTGACAAATACTGATGGAACATGCATATGTGTCTTGTTAGTACTTAAAGGGTTAAAGTTCCTGAATACATGGATTAAACTTTTGAATTTCCTTTCCAAGTTCCTCAATGACAGTAAAGACGGTCTAGCCAGTGTTCATGGAACTTCAAAGATGTGCAATGAAATAGTTTGAGACACATGGCCAACACAGCAACAGAAACATATAAACACTACCAGGAAATGGATACAGATCTTACTTGTGATAGGCAGAATAAATGATGCTGTTGGCTGAACGCTGATTCCTGCAAATGGAGGAGGGAGGGAGAAGAACGGAATGTGAAAAATTTTGAAGGAACAAAACGGCCATTGTTAGATTTATTGACAATAGGGCGGGAGCACCAATTTCCACAGATAATACTGTCATCAATCTAAACTCACAACAGGAGACAAATACATTTCCTCATTTAGATTACAGCTGTTGCCTCTATGAACACTGTCAATGCTGCTGTCACAATTAATATAATCACCATTACCAATAATTAAAATAATAATAATAATAATAATAATATCATTATTGCCACACCCAAATGGGGCCAGCATCAGAGAGCCATTGTCCCTTTGTCCCTTTCTGACTGACTTAATGACAGACTGATACACCTTCTTAAAGGGCTCATATTATGTTTTTGGGTGTTCCCCTTTTCCTTGGAGAATTATATTGTTTTTTTGGTTTTTTTGGGGGGGGGCATTGAAAACATCTTCAGTTATTTTTTCTGACATGTCGATGTCACAATATAAAACATTTTCATAATGATCGACGAGTAGCTAGTTTGGCATGTCGTCAAGCAAAGCTGAGTAGAGCTGAGGCTGGGAAGAGTGTGGTTTCTGTGCATCGTCACATTGAGAGGATGCAGTTTTTTTCAACCTCAACCTCCCCTTACATGAACTTCCAAAAGACAAAACAAGCATTCATCAGTGGTGAAACCCCAGCCTTTTATTGTGTTTCTTTTATATTACTGAGGCTTGCTTCCTCCTTCCTTGAACTGCGTTTGACCAATCAGAACAGAGCAGCCTTTAACAGAAGGGAGCTTTAAGGAGACAGGAGCCAAAAGAGGCTATATTTACCTCAGGCCTACACAGCTGTAAATATGTGCTTTTTGACCACAAAAAATTGTGTTTTCAAATAAACCAAAAACATGAAAATAATAAACTGGGAATTGTTCATAATATGGCCCCTTTCAAGCATGCATGTGTGCTACAATACCTGTTTGCACTACTAGGGGGTAGGCTTATATACTGTGTTGAGTTAGTTTACTGTTGGCCTGCCAAAGCTGATAGTCACCAGTCAATTATTTTTTAAGTCAGTACAAGGAAAAGACAGTTCATAGATAGTTACCGCATGCATTTCAATTTTTCAAGTAACTGTGGTATTGTGTTAAAGTTTGCCAATTGTATAAAACAAATAAATAATTGTAAAGTATCCTGCAATTGGTAGTTATGCACCTTTCTACAGAATCTGGTGCTGCCCTTTCAACAGTAGGTGAGGCGATCTAACTTTTATTTTGCTGTTATTTTGATTCGAGGAGAATTTTAGTTGTAGTGGATGGTTACTAGCTAAAACAACATTTAAACTTGCAAACTAATGAAATATTTTTAGATAGTATAACATTTACGGAATCATGAAATAAGAGAAAAATAGTGGTTGACATTATGGGGCAGTCATTATGGCCAGAAAATGCCACAGACATTAATGATTGTTTTTTTTTTTTTTTATTATGGGTGTCATGGGAATGGCCACCATTTTTCTGATATCATGTGACCTCAAATATTGTTCTGTTTTAACGTTCTTAATCAAGTTGTTATATTTTTGTATGGGCATGGGAGTTAAGGCAGAGTTTACCTGATTTAACCCCTGTCTTCTTTGGCCTGCTTAGTTTCGGGAGAACAGTCACAGTTTACTCTGCTTGAAATGCTAGCTGGCTAGAAAACGCAAAATTTAACTAAACGAGCCAATAGACAACACTTAGGTCACAATTTATTTACTGTATTATGAGGCGAATGGCAAAAATTAAAACACATGATCTGTGGGAAATGTTAGTGTCAGAGCTTGGCAGCTCCCAAAATTGATAAACTAAAACTGATGTAAAAATATTAGGTGATGATATATTTAGGGCATCATGAAGCTAATCAAAAATGGAGGATGGCATTATGGAGGAGTCATGAAGCCCAGAAGATGATGGTTACACATGCTGACATGCTTGGTGAGTTAATTTGTATCTCTCATGGGAATATCGAGCATTTGGCTGATGGATTGAAACTTTCTTTAATGTCCGTTCTTTTTTTCACCTTGTTATTATCATTATTCCTTATAAGTAGCCTATTTTGTATGCTCTCGAACCTTAGTCCTATGTTGCTTTCCCTCATGCGCATACCTGAACTCTCTCTCTGTAACTGTAACGCCATTTCATGTTTGAATCAATTGAACTGAACATTTAAGAAGCCCCAGAATGATTTTTACCGCAAGCAGATTCATTGTATCGGATTGCCCTGCCTGGGATATCATAATGCAGTTCATGTGAGAATAGGATGGAAATGTTTGGAATAGCCTTGAACTTAACCCCTTTCTGCAGATGTAGACGCTCGCGTCTATAGACCTGCTAATTTAAGCACTTAGTTACAGTACTCGACCACGAGATGGCACCCCCGGATCAGCTATTGAATATTCACAAGCAGGCAGAGCTGAAACGCGATTTAGAGAATGGAGAAGTTCCCTCCAATCCCTGTTTTTCAGGGGTTGCATGAATTAAATTCCTCAGCTAAGCCTGATGTGCAAACTGGTCAATATCCTTGCCCATAGTATTGATCCAGAAGATTTAAAAACTTATCACTTGCGACAGAAAAAACCTTAGTACTCAGTAGCAACCATTTTAGCTACAATGAGCCAACAGTATTCCAATTAGTGGTTAAAAAAATATGTTTTGTGAAGCAAAAAATCCGACATTGTATTGATTCTCTCACATTCTTCTGTCAATTACAGTCATCACACACAAAATATGCGTAGTTCCCTCCCATGAATTAATGCGCAGATTCCCCCATTGACAAATTCAGTGCTCCCTTCTATCCACCCAAGTACTGGTGTCGATAGCCAGTCACTCAATTACATACTCAGATTCATCTGCGTAACTCTACAGTTATAGTTCATGCCCTCGTGAAGCTTCCCCGGTAACGATGAATTGATAGACTCGTTTCTTATCCAATTCCCGAGTGTTTAAGCTCAATAACTGAAATAAATTGATCGGACAATAAGAATAGGATACAAAGCTAAGTGTAAAAGTAAGGTCGGTTGTATTCTTCGAATGTTGGCCACGGTTGCGCAGCTGAAAATGATGCGATATCAAAGAAACAAAGACACCCGAAACCGGCCTGAAGTGTTCAGTTTCATTTACGAGATAAATGTTGTATGGACGCGGTCAATGGGAATTATTCCGAATGAAACAGTACTGGAGGGTTCCTTCTACCCGATACATCTGTCTCTGGAGAAGGGCATCAATGAAGAAAACAGGTTATACTTCTACTCTGTTTGCATTTTGCTCAATATGGCTTTTTGCTGTAGAATTTATACCGCGTTTAAAGACATCAAATGCTGAGGTTTTCATTTCTCCAAATGCATGCATCCCACGCATGTCGGTAGATCCCACGGTACGTTCATTACACCATTCTGTTGAATATGGAGGCATATGTCCTTTGGTTTTTCTTGAAAGTGAAATTTCTGTTCTGTTAAAATAAGGTATATTTCAGAATTCAGATATTACTGAGTTAGTGAGTTTTTACCCTTATAAGGTGTAAGGTTATGAGCTCGGATGTGAGAGCAGTTAGCTTTTCATTGCAGCGTGAATGTTATAGCTGTTTAATCAGCACTTTATTTAATGCTTGGGGGACTTCGAAGAAAAATGGTCAATATTGTTAAGTTTATTATGGAGAAAAGGCATGTTTTGTGTTTGGAGAGGTTACTGGTGACCAATGATGTTCAACTGCACTGATATTGATAAATTCATGCTAAACTCAACCTGAAAATCATTAGTTCATGCTGAATTTCATGCCCCAAAAGTTAATTTGTGTTAAACATATGATTAATGTATAGTGGATAGCTGTCTAATTTGGCTTAAAGCAAGCGGGTAATCTAGAATGTAATGTTCAAGATGAATTGTACTTGTGGTCAAGAAGTTTATGATTCCAGAAGTGTATACTTTTAAGCCCCAGCAGTTTTTCAATTGTCAGTATTATTTTTTTTTTGCTAATTCAAAGTTGAATTTTCATGAAGATTTTTTGTGTTTGCAGCCCCTTTTCTCCACCAAAATCATAAAAATAAAATGAAATACAATGTGAGTCTAAATGCTTCAAGTGTCTAGACTCAGTTGAGCCAAAGTTTTTCTGCCTGTAAAGCTGCAATCTTGAATTATAAAGCCTTAAATCAGGCAACACCTAAATAGGCAGATTTGGCTTCTGCGCAAAGGGTTTAAACCCTTTAACTCTTTTCACTTCAGCTTTTCCTGAAGTAGGCTCGAAGTCAGAATTTTTTTTCTCATATTATAGGACAATGTCACATATATAATCTGTATCTGCTGGTTGCAGCGCTTCACTGATGCAACACTATACTTGTATTGACAGACTCATTCAAACCCAGGATGCCATGTTTTTATAGCCACAGCATCACATAAAATGGAAAATACCTAGATCATATGCATGGTATTATACACATTTCTCTGTAATTCAGCAAAACATGTTTGAGATCATTGGAAACCTTGAGATCTTCTCTTCAATTTGAAATTCGTATGAAATATCACAGGTTTGAATGCAGCAGCTGCATTTGACAGACCCATATATGAGTCTGTAGGTTTAACGGGGTTAACACTGGGATACTGATCATGGCCAAAAATAACAATTGACAAATATGTAAGGTTCCAGGTTTGATAAACAAAAAATTCCGCTTTGGAATAGATAACTGAATGCCAGACATCAGCCAAATTTCACAGCACACGGCCAGTTATTTTTATGGCATGTTGTAACCATCAATGCAACATGGTCAAAGATAAGGCCCACCATGACCCCGGTGATCTTTATAGCCTTGTGGTCATGTTGTCATGGTTATGGTTTTTGTGTTCATGTTTTATGTCATGATTATGTCTTTTCTTTATTCTTTTTGCACTTGTCTCCCCTGTCTCATAATCTAGTTGGTTCAGTCCGTCTCCCCGGTCTGTGTGCTCACCTGCTTCGGGTGATTTCAATGGTTTCTGGTGTTTCATATTATTACTTTAATTCTCGTTTGCTTCCTTTGCCTTGCTGTTCTTGATTACTTACATGACTAACATTTGAATTTACTATCATAGCCTAGTAACCCAACTAATCCATGTATATATTACTAACTCACTAACCAGCACTCTAGTTAGATCTGTAAAGTTGCTCCGCTACTAATTAGTACTAATTCACTCCAGCAATCGCCCTATTCTAGTCTGTGCCTCTTGCACAGCTTTACCTGTGTCCCCCTGCGTTTCTGCGAGATCACTTGCACATGCCTAATTACTTCCCTGCACTCATTATCTGTGCACTTGGAATCCCTGACCGGAGCTGCTTAAATGTCATTGGCTGTTTGCGTGACTCCCGTCCGTGGCTTGGCTTTCGCCAATTGTCGTGGTTAGGATTTCCCTTATGCGTTCCTCCCATTGTAATTAGTTCTCATCCCATTCACCTGTTCCCTGCATAGCATGTGACTTCCCTTCTGTCTATTTAGAGTCCTCACTGCTGTTCTGACTTCGCCAGAATGTTGATCAATATTTCATTGTGCAGAGCTTCTTGTATGCATTGATTATGATTTATCTTTGACTGTTTTGTCCGACTAAGATTCTTGCCATTGTCCTTTTTGTATTGTTTTTGTCTTTCTGGACTTAGACCCATTTTTGTATGACCACGTTTTCTGCGTTTGGATGCCCTGTGTATGACCCACTGCTTTGTTTATCGACTACAACTTTTTGCCTGCTGTCTATGTACCGCTGCACCTCTGTTTTTCTGGTTCTGACCCCGGCCTGTCGACTCTGTTTTTGGATTTCGTTTTGTGGCTTGGCAATTCTTGTGTCTATTGATACTGACCCGGCATTCATTAAAGACATATGTTTTTTGGATTTTCCTCTCTCGCGTGTGGTTCCTGAACGCACCGTTATACATGTGACTGTAGCACATTGGCTACAACCATAGACTGTATAAAAAGATGGACGAGAGGCAAAGGTGACGTCACCCATTGGTTTCAGCATACCATTTAGGAAGCCTCAATTTTGGCAATTTGAACAGCACCATTTTGTAATTTTGAAACCGGATGTTGTTCCTAGTGGACAAGAGCATGAATCGAAGATCCGGGGTGGCTCAGGATCTGACCGAATCGGACGAGGACCAGAGGATAGACACGCCCCTAAAGCATATTCTGGCTTTATCCTTTATTTTAGTCTACTTCGGACCAAAATTTACAAAAATAAACATCATGATATATCAAAGGAGACTTGAAACTTGTGATAGGAACCATAAAATGATGTGGAAAATCATTATTGAAATAATAAATCAGGTGGCAAAGTCAGGTCATTTTCTCATTGACTTCAATAGCATTGAACTTCTTTCTGCAACCACCGACATCGCCATCTGCCAGCAATTTATTTTAATGCTAATTTTTGAGATTTCCACATCAACCTCACTTTTCAGACCCGGGTTCTGCATCCATCTTTTTATACAGTCTGGCTACAACACTCCATCCTATTGAGGAAAGCAGCATGTAGCATGTCATGTACAGGACATACCAGTGGTGCGGACAGTCTGTAGTAAAAATGCCATTCTGGACAGTGTCGAAGAAAAGGATGACCTAGTCAGAATATTGCAATATTGATAATGAGCCGACACATTTTATTATTTTTTTAAAAGCATCAGTTTCAATATTTGATATGTTGTATTTGCACTGTAACCTTATGACGATTTATAATACCTGATGGTATTATTTTGCTCAGCCAGTAGTTTCTGTATACATATGTAAGGGTAATGAATATTCATGAGTTCTTGTAAACATTATGACTAGCCTGGGAACACCAGATTCTTCCATCTAGAAAGTTCTACTGTCTGCAAGATTCTTCAAGAGCCATCCAGAGAGTTCTATCACCTTCAAGATTCTTCTTTGTAATGTCAGTCAGGATTCTACTTTATGACATCATACAGGAGTACAAGGCCTGTATAGAAGGAACTCGCAGCCAACGGACTAGAGAATCATCTCCGGTCGGCTACACCTGAAAGCTAGACCGGCTTTGCCGGGTGCAATCGGACTTTGGATTACACAGACACCTCTTGGATACGGACTTTGCGGTGATCAGGATCACCACACCGAAGACGTCAGATTCCAGAGGATTTTCACCATTGTTGTGGGAACATCGCAAGGACGGACAGTTTGGGCTAGTGAACAGTATTTCTATCTTCAACCCTGTATTTTCATTAACCATTCCTGTACAATTGTAATTGCGATGTTCATTTAAATCATTTAAATTTACTCCTTCTTCTGAATTGGAATCTTCCAGAATAATCTGGAACACACAACTGTCCATAACATAAATTGGGGGCTCGTCCGGGATCAAGCAACATTTCTGTGTATTGAGCCACTGTCCGTAACAGCACTATTTTCAATTAAATATAGGGTTTTAATTGATTTGAAAATCATTGCATTGATTTTTATTCACATTTTACACATCATCTAAACTTTTCGGGAAATGGAGTTGTATTTGTAATTGTGTTACAGGCAATGGACAACAGGCTGCAGATGTCCTATGACCAGAGCATGTGTCAGAACTGAGAATCCATGACTGTGCAGTGGATCGTTATCAATCAAAAAGGAACGCCTGATTGAGATTAATATAATTTTCTGTGCTAATATGTGAATCACAAAATACATAAACAGGAACACCAATAACGCAACTTCCCTAATCACTGCATGTCTTGCAAACTGGTTGACCTCAGTAGTACACATTGTTCACACGACTTCTGTAAACACCCTACATTAGAAAATCACTAAACAGGTGAATATACCTATTTCTATGATTAGGACAATAATTAAAGAAGCTGGGTGAGGATTCCTGCACATGCTCAGGATTTATATCCCAAGAAAGTGAATCTGCTTGACTGCAAGTCAAAATCTGATTCCATTCTTGCCAATCCGTCTTTGTGCTGCATTGTATTTGTTTATTTTAGTTACTCCAGCATTATGTTTTTTATATTAATGAGCTTTCTATGGAAATTCAAGGATTTATGCGCTATTTTAGGCTTTAACTAAGGGATACGAAGAATGTCAGCCTGTTTCCATCGCCAATAATCATAGCAGAAGAAATATACCCTCTAGATTTTGACTTGCAGTCGAGTGGATTTACTTTTTTCAAAGTTGTGAACATGTGCAGTAATCATGACACAGCTCCTTTGAGAAGTTTATGAAGCATGGTCATGTGGACCTTTGTTATGGGGTTGTTTTTCTTCCGAAGGTCCTGGACGTCTTGTCAAGATACATGGTATCATGGACTCCAACTCCAGCAGACATTTAATGAAAAGCTGATAACGTCTGTCTGGAAACTTAAAATGGGCAATGACTGGACGTCCCAGCAGTACAGTAATCTGAAGCTCAATGCAAAATCTGAACAAAAATGGGTTTGTCAACCACAGACTAAAGGTTTTGTCATGGTAATCACATTCTCCTGACATAAATCCTGTTGATAACTGGTGGGATGAGCAGAAGAGGAGAGTCCACAAGCATCAACCTGAGAGTCTGATGGACCTGGAGAGATTCTGCATGGGCGAATGGTCTCAGAACCTGAGCCATATGTCCACTAACCTCATCATGCATCATAGAGCGCTCCCAGCTGTTCTCTTGGCAAAGACTGGCCACAAAATTGGGGCACACACTTTTCAGAAAAATATTTGTTTCATGATGAGAAATCAACATTTCTTTTTTATCATGCAACATCACTAAAAGATTGAAGGTTTGTGAATATTCTGAATGAAAGATTATGAGGACAAACTAAAGACAATTTTGCATTACATTTTGCTCATATTCACTAACAAATGCCAAGAATTCTGGAGGGCATGGTATACCCATTCATTCCCCAATGCATTGAGTCAAATGTTGCCTTTTCCTTTAAGCCATTTCCCCTGATTATTTGCTTCAGAAACAAATACGAGTGCAATAGGCTGACTAAGGTTCAGCTTAGCACCTGGTTCGTACTTATAAAGTTCAGTGATTTTACAATTGAAAAGTATGTTTCCAAAATGCAATGTGTCCATTTTACTCATTTTGAGTGGATCAACTTTTTGTTGGCATTTAATTTTATAGAAAAACATAAACTTTGACCATTAAAATATACACCTTATAGTACGAATTTCCAAAATGGATTTTTGTACCATGTGTAAGAAGCACAGGGATGTCGCTCTATGATACTATCTCAATTTTTGTAATTTTTAGCACTTGCGGTTTGGAAACAAAGTCTTCAATTTCTTGTGTAATATATCCGCAAAACCTCATGGGATGAAAAATAGAAATTTTGACCAATAGTAAACAAATTCTACCATTAAAATCTACCATTAATTCTGTTACAGTGTCAGTTGATATTTTGATAGCAGCTCTTCATTTGAATATAATTAGATTGATGAATGCAACATTTGGAGCACTGTTTGTGTTAATGGCTTGCATTGATAAAGGCTATTGCTTATTGATGGCATGAACATGTAGTCATAACAAGCGAGCACTTTGTCTCGATAAAGACAGGCAAATTTGGCTATGGACGATATAGTTCTTATTGTCTGCGATTTCCACATCCTTAAAAACAGTGAGGACGAATGACTCTCAAACCACATAAGAGTCCGGCGTGGTTGAGATCTTCAGTTCCCCACAATGTGATCCATCCTCCACTTCTCTATCTGGTGAAAAAAGAGAGGCGCCCCTCTTCTTTAAAATGTCAAACAGAGCACTTACCTGCGAGTAGAAACCAAAAACAGCAGCAACCCCTCAAGAGCAGAGATTTCATTCTGCTGAGTGAACAAGTCCGAGACTCAGTTTGGAAAACCTCACGACTGCGTGTCTTTTATTTTCATCCTGACCTTTCAACTCACTTCCACACCAAGAAAACCAAACAATAGATCATGATATGATATTCAGTAACTGATACTGTACAAAACATTGGACCCAGAAAAAAGTAACATTTTGTTGGAATTGAAAAGAAATGATGAAACTGGTTATACCGGTGGAAACCAGAGAGTTGCCTAAGGTTCCCATAGTGCTACCTTCATTTCTTACTCACGGTACAATCCCAACACACATACAATCACACAGTCACAGTTCAAGCACGATAACAATCTCTAAAATCAATAAAATCAAATATTATGCCTGAAATCATTGTGTCGTGACCATCTTCATTTTCTTTATTTACCCGGCTAACCAGAGGCGGACAGAATACACAACTTCATTAATTAAGCAAAAGTACAGATACCACTTGTTAAATTTTACTCAAGTACAAGTTCTAAAGTCAGATTTTTACTTAAGTAAAAGTACTGGAGTACTTGTTTTAAAAATACTTAAATATCAAAAGTAAAAGTATATTTTCTTAATATTGTATTATTACTGCTTACCTTTACCTATAGAAACCAACTGGATGGAGCTTTCATAGGCTGTATCAGCGATATGACATCACTGTGGTTGACAGTTGAAACGTTTTCAAAACCCAACAGAGCCGCTCGCCCCTCCCCTTCAGAAGCTTGGAACATGAGTGCATATCTTAAAATGAAACTTCTGAGTTTTTGCGTCTTTGCATTGACTTTGAAAGTAATCTGTCACACGAAAAATTTGTTTCGTGTCCAGTGTGAAAGCAGCTTAAGAATGGCTCGCTCAACTGGGTACATGGCTGTGTACAGCTCGTTGTGATAAACGCCCGGTAGCAACAATGACGACCATTGCCACACAATAAATTTACACCATTAGTGCTAGCTACAATAAGGTATCTGACAAGTATCTTAGCTCGGCATTACAAAATGAGTATAAACAACGTCACATAGATCACCAGTTTTAGCTAAACTTACGACGCAGTTATACATTCATCGATGAATTGCAACTCTGAGTACTAAACAGAGAAAAAATGTAATTACATGAACACAAACTTTGGTTTGATCAGACAGAATTAGCAAACTCGCTAGCTTGCCAACCGAGAGTTAGCAAAGGTTGCTAACTCGCTCCAAAGAGGAAATATCGATCTCTCTACTGTTTAATTCATTCTGACCAGCATGATCTATGCAAGATAGCCTTACAAAAACAATACACGATGTTCCTTCAATTTTGCTAGGGATGACAATTTTCAATTCACATCCAACCAAGTTAGTACCACATACCTCCCAAGTCTGAGGGATCGAAAAGCTGGTCCATAATCACAGAGTGCCCAGAGATTTTTCTACTTGGTAGGATATAAAAATAAGGAAGTATTGACATCACATCGTATTGACAACAATTTATCATACATCACCATTTTGGATTTTTTTTTTTTTGGAATCCAATTTGTATTTCATTCACATTCATCCAATTATCATAAACAAAGAAAACAAACAGTATTGAATGTTCATACATTAATGCTCATACATGCATCAATGTAACACAAAAATCAATAATATGTATACAAGCCTATGCAACTGAAACCACATAAATTTTGTCAGACAGTCCTGACATCATTGTACATAAGGGCATGTACAACTCATCATCATCATCATCAGCCACAACTTCCTGTACTGCCAAGCGACGTACATTATGTCCATGATGTGGAAAGGTATCCATAATCTCATCCACAAACAAGATAGCAGCACAAAAGCAATGCTCCAAATGGCCACGGAAAACAATGGAGCCTTATTACCTAGCTACGTTAAGCTGCTTTTCCACTGAACACAAAATGAATTTTTCAGCGACAGATTGTATTCAAAAACAACACAACAACGCAAAGACATGCGAACTCCCATGCATTTGCATCTATGCAGTTTTTTTTAATGTAATCTGCCACACAAAAAATTTGTTTTGCGTTCGGTGGAAAAGCAGCTTGGACTAATTGTAGACTTCGACACAATGTCATAACTTTACGGCAAATTGTCATTTAAGATCTAAAATGTTCGCTGAGTTGCTGTTATTTAGTATTTGCAGGACAGCACCGAACAAGCACACATTATTTGCGGTTCACATTTTAAATGATCAACGACACATTTTGAATGGATAGGAAACCTTTTACCAGTTGAAATGCATTGGGTGTTCGGGGGCTGCACCTGTGGTTCAAGGGAGCATCGATGATACATCTGCACAAAATAAAAATATCTGATTCATTCTTACAGAGGAAATCCATAACATTATGGACTCAAAAACCAGTGAAGTTGGCACGTTATGTACATTGTAGATAAAAACAGAATACAATGATTTGCAAATCATTTTCAACCTATATTCAATTAAATACACTGCAAAGACAAGATGTTTAATGTTCAAACTGAGAAACTTTTTTTTTCTTTGCAAATAATCATTAACTTAGAATTTAAAGGTAGCAACACATTGCAAAAAAGTTGGCAAAGGGGCCTTTTTACCACTGTGTTACATCGCCTTTCCTTTTAACAACACTCAGTAAACGTTTGGGAACTGAGGAGACCAATTTTTGAAGCTTTTCAGGAGGAACTCTTTCCCATTCTTGCTTGATGTACAGCTTAAGTTGCTCGACAGTCCGGGGTCTCCGTTGTCGTATTTTACGCTTCATAATGCGCCACACATTTTCAATGGGAGACAGGTCTGGACTACAGGCAGGCCAGTCTAGTACCTGCACTCTTTTACTACGGAGCCATGCTGTTGTAACACGTGCAGAATGTGGCTTGGCATTGTCTTGCTGAAATAAGCAGGGGCGTCCATGAAAAAGACGTTGCTTGGATGGCAACATATGCTGCTCCGAAACCTGTATGTACCTTTCAGCATTAATGGTGCCTTCACATATGTGTAAGTTGCCCATGCCTTGGGCACTAATACACCCCCATACCATCACAGATGCTGGCTTTTGAACTTTGCGCCTATAACAGTCCAGATGTTTCTTTTCCACTTTGGTCCGGAGGACACGACGTCCACGGTTTCCAAAAACAATTTGAAATGTGGACTCATCAGACCACAGAACACTTTTCCACTTTGGATCAGTCCATCTTAGATGAGCTTGGGCCCAGCGAAGCCGGTGGCGTTTCTGGGTGCTGTTGATAAATGGCTTTCGCTTTCCATTGTAGAGTTTTAACTTGCACTTGCAGATGTAGCGACAAACTGTAGTTACTGACAGTGGTTTTCTGAAGTGTTCCTGAGCCCATGTGGTGATGTCCTTTACACACTGATGTCGGTTTTTAATGCAGTACCACCTAAGGAATTGAAGGTCACGGGCATTCAATGTGGGTCTTCGGCCTTGTCGCTTACGTGCAGTGATTTCTCCAGATTCTCTGAACCTTTTGACGATATTACGGACCGTAGATGATGAAATCCCTAAATTTCTTGCAATAGGTCGTTGAGGAATGTTGTTTTTAAACTGTTCGACAATCAGCTCACGCATTTATGCACTAAGTGGTGACCCTTGCCCCATCCTTGTTTGTGAATGACTGAGCATTTCAGGGAAGCTGCTTTGATACCCAATCATGGCACCCACCTGTTCCCAATTAGCCCGTTCACCTGTGGGATGTTCCAAATAAGTGTTTGATGAGCATTCCTCAACTCTCTCAGTCTTTTTTGCCACTTGTGCCAGCTTTTTTGAAACATGTTGCAGGCAACAAATTCCAAATGAGCTAATATTTGCAAAAATTTACAAAGTTTACCTGTTCGAACATTAAGTAACTTGTCTTTGCAGTGTATTCAATTGAATATAGGTTGAAAAGGATTTGCAAATCATTGTATTCTGTTTTTATTTACGATTTACACAACGTGCCAACTTCACTGGTTTTGGGTTTGTATTACGCAGGGGTGGAGGAATAACGTGTAAATCTCTTAATGCGCAAATTGTGGGTTTTTTCACTTGCTTGCTGGTCCGCGGGTTTTGCTATTCAAATGCGGGTCAGACCCGCCAGATGCGGGTCACTTGGGAGCTAAGCCACCAGTTCTCCTCATATCAAGTAGAAACAAGGCGACCTGGGCGTTAGAATTGAAACCATACTACTCCTGGAATTCTCTCCTACGTTGGTATGCTTTCCCTATGTTTATTCGCCACTTTGCATAGCGGCGATTGCATCTCAACTGACTCATGGAGTTCGGGTTCATGGTAGGAAAGCTGAAGGTGATTGCTGATAGGCTGTCCTGTCAGTGGCACCTGTACAATCCAATCACGTATGAGAAGGAAACAACCACAAAATACAGAATTCACCGGGTTTCCCCGCTTTTAAAAAAAAGAAAAATAGCGAGTACTTGGGTTATGGATAGAAATGTAGCGGAGTAAAAAGTACAATATTTGCCTTTCAAATGTAATCAAGTAAAAGTCATAAGTCGTCCCCCAACATGATACTCAAGTAAAGTACAGATCCCCAAAAAGTGTACTTAAGTACAGTACTCAAGTAAATATACTCCGTTACTGTCCGCCTCTGCGGCTAACTATAATATAATATAATATAATAGTCTATTCTCACTCTGATACGCCACTTTAATAAACTTCTTAAATCGCTGTATTAGTTGATCAGCTATAGCTACCTCATTACATATATGATGGAGAAATCGAGAGTGAGTTCTCTTAGGAATATCAAATATGCGATGAATGCATTTATGCCAAGCAGTATAAAAAATATTTAGGGTAGAGTGATTACAAAAGTACAAGACAAGACAACCCTGAAACAGATACAAAACAGGTAGACAAAACAAGGATGACAACCAACATGCATGCAACAAAGCAGTTAAAACATACAAGCAAGACAAGGAAATAAGCAGTTAAAACATGCAGGCAGCATGTTCCATACCATTACAGGTTCATCTAATGTGGTGCCTCATGTTATTTAGTAGTCAACAAGATATTACAATCTATTCCTTGATGCATTTAATGCCAACAGTACCTTGCCATCTCGTGTGCCTTAGGCCTGGAATATACTTGCTGCGTGACCGAACGGACGCGTACACCGTGTGCTTCGTGAGTGCACACACTTGCTGCAGCGCAATGCGTCCAAAACGCATAGTACTGGAGGTCTTCACTAGAGGCAGACCGCTGCATATCGGACCCTGAAATCGCGAAAACGGCGGGCGGTATTGCCCGGATATCGCATACACTGTCACGATGGATTCGTTCGCACAAGTGCCTCTAGCGGTCATGTCAATACTGCATCTCGCGCACGCGGCACGTTAACTCGCGTCGAGATGAGCGACCTCTACGCTCACGAACGTAGAATACGCGTGGCAGCCATGATGCGTAAGCGCACGCGTCGTGAGCAGCAAGTATATTCCAGGCCTTAGTGTTTAGTCAGTAAATAAAAGGTTAAATTTAGGGGAATTTACCTCTTTCTTTCCTCATTTCTTTAGCAAGGAAATTTCTCAAAAGATGTTGATCTTTTGTATGACGATCTTGTGCTCATGTGGTCAGACGCAGATGATGAGGGTGAGGTTGATTTGCTGTACTGCCAGTCTGTCTTAAACAAACTCTTAAACCACAATTGTCCAATAGTGAAAATTCAGCTGTGCAGCAACCGCTCTGGTGGACATTCCTGCATCCAGCATTCCTAAGGCACGTTCCCACATGATTTGCAACATTTGTGGCATGGTGACTTTTGATTAAATTTGATACTTTGGGGCGGCCTTTTATTGTCCCCAGTTTTAGGGAGTGCATGAGCTCTGTTCACGCTGTTTGAGCAGCGCCTGCATGTCCCACACCTGTGCTGTGGGTGTGAGCAGGTGCTCACTGGCAGAGATGAACCCAAATGTTGTATACAAATCAAAACAAATAACCATTTTGCAGAATTAACGCATCATCAGCTCATTTAGGGTAAGACATTTCATGTTACAAAAATAATTTACATGGGCCATTTATATTTTTGCTAAGTGCAGATAACATAAAACAGATGCCCATGGGGGGCATCATACCCCATCCAGAAGGGCATCTTACCCCAGGGGTGGGGTAAGAAGACCTATTTAAAAAAAAAAGAAGTAATTTAACATTCATAAATATTTCTATCGTGACTATGTCATAAATCTTACCAGATTTAGTAGCCAACTTTACATACTATCCATTTAAGGAAAAAAATAAATAATTCATGTTTAACTTCAGTTATGAAAATTCCTGCTTAAGGGGGGCATCTTAGCCAGCTATGCTACTCTCCAAATCCCAAATCTGGCACCCATACAGCGACATGCTATAACCGTTAAACAAAACGCTAGTTATGAATGTAACTGTGGTCCTATGAATGCCGAATGACCGCCAGAGGCGGCACAGCCCGTGAATGATACCATTTGCGTAGTGCGGATCAAGTCCTTATACCAACAAAGTCATGTATGACATACCTCATGCCATAAAAAGCCCTGTAACATGTCTTACGCCCTCGGAAAACTTCTTGGAGAATAACCCGCGATATCCGAGTGACTAGTAGCTCTGGCGGTCATTCGGCATTTGTAACTATCATTCTATTTCATGCCTCCTGACCGCCAGAGGCGGCACAGCCCGTGAATGACTTATACCAGCAAACTCAGGAGGATGAGCACGCTTCATTATTACTGATGTGGGCTTGGTGGTATGCCAGAGCTTAAGCCTGAGACAGATGAGGTTACATTATTCCTATAAAATCTGGCAAATGTAGAGAGACTGGACCAAGTTGCTGTCGCACAGATCTCAGATAGTGGGGTTCATCTTAGAGCAGCCCAAGATGCAGACAGTCTCCTAGTGTCATGACAAGCAATAATGCCTGGAGGCAGGGAACCTGCTGCTTTATATGCAAGAGAAATTACCTCACAGACCCAGTGTGAAAGGCGCTGTTTAGACAGAGGTGCAAATGTGTTGTGTCCCCCATTGCATACAAACAGTTAATCAGATTGTCTTGTTGTGTTGTAGTGTTCACATAGGGCACAGAAGGGAGTGATGCCCATCAATGACATCCTCGTACGCTGAAATCTCAATAGATTGATTGATGAAGGACCGGGACAGAACTTTTAGCAGGAAAGATGTGTTGGGCCACAGTGTTACGCCTGAATAGCCCGGTTTCCATCTCAGACAGTCAGGGCTGACTGAGAGAGTGTGCAGTTCACTCACTCGCTTCACCGAGACTATTGCTAGCAGGAAGGCTGACTTAAAGGAGAATTACGATGTGAAATTGACTTGGGGTGTATTGAAACATGATAACAAGTGCTAACTTTTGTCAAATACCCCACCTTCGTATACAAGCAACATTTCAAAATACATGGCTTTTTAGCCAAAGCTCCCAACAGGCTTACAATAGTAGTGAATTGCGTTGCCATGCAAAGAAATCGCTATTTTTTTCATCATTAACAAGGCTCAAAGTAGCTCCACGCTTCATCGGTAGAATTCCGAGGGCCGTGACATTTAAAACAGTACCTTGAGGTGGTTTCCAGTCACCTCCATCTTAAAAGTCACGAGTCAATTGACGAGCACGAACGAATAGGAATGATAGGGGAACAGATTGCAATCTATTCGTTTGTGAGTCACTTATCGTGACTTTCAAGATGGAGGCGACTGGAAACTACCTCAAGGTACTGTTTGCATAAATAGTCTTTTTTAATAAACAACCGGTGCATTTTCAATGTTCTCAGTGCCTTGTTTTAAAAGTCAGGGCTGTCGGTATTCTACCAATGTACTGTGGAGCTACTCTGATGTTAATAATGAAAAAATAGTGATTTCTTTGCATGGCAATGCTATGCCCAATTCAGTACCATTGTAAGCCTGTTGGGAGCTTCGGCTAAAAAGCCATGTATTTAGGAATTTTGCGTGCATACGGAGGTGGGGTATTCGACAAAAGTTAGTACTCCTTATCATGTTTCAATACACCCCAAGTCAATTTCACACCGGAATTCTCCTTTAAGAGATACCCACTTTAGTTCTGCTTGAGTCAATGGCTCAAAAGGAGCATGACACAAGGAGTCCAAAACTAGGTGAAGGTCCCACTGCGGACTGCGGGTGGCTCTGTATGCTTGGGGTTTTAAGAAAACTGCGGATGAGACTGTGCCAACCAGTGGTTGAACCTTCCACTTTTACATGTTTTGCTGATATGGCAGCCACATACACTTTCACAGTGGCTCTTTGTCAAGGAGACCCGTAAAAAATTTAAAATCAAAGGTAGTGGACAGTAGGTTGGTGAGACCCCTGATGTATCACTCCTGTTTGCAAATAATTTCCATCAGTTAACGTAAAGTTGCCTAGTGCCAATTACAAGAAGTAATGCAGACATCCCTTTTTATTTCATATTCTGGCGATCATGGCATTAAAGCTACGCAAACAAACAAATTTACGCGATAATGAAATAATAAATAAAGAATTTTGCGCTTCTCAACCAGGGTAATCAGAGCATTGAAAATGTGCCCCTCCTACACCAGCCTGATTGTTCCGTGGAAGACAGGGAAGAAGACCAGTAAAGAGAACATTCAAGTCACACAAAAATAACAATCAATGAGTTTATATGATCTCATTTAGACATTGCGTGCTTGAAATTTCAAACTATTACGATGTCAGGTTTGCAACTAAAGGACAAGGCAACGCTTTAAGAACGGATTCTTACCCTGCACACGGAAAAATTTGCAGGGCACTGTGAAAGCCAGGTTCTCTGCACACCAGAAGAGTGTGAACTCAACAGGCGGTGGGCAACCTTCATCCCCTTGGAGGAGGAGGTGGCATCCATTCTTTCTGCAGTGGAAGTGCATGGAGAAGAACTTGGAGTGGATACGATGAAGGAGGGCTACCTAAAATGGTAATTTTTATTTGCCTTTTGTTATGGCCCCAATTTGTTATGACATACAAACCAGCAAGGGATGACAGACAAAATTTCAAAACTTAAACAGATTTAATTTAACAAAGACTTGACAACTAACCTACAATTTATAATACTGACCAAGATTGATATATACAAGAAAAAATATATTTACAGTCTTGAGATGGGGTTGCTTTGTGATATCCTGGGACAGCGAAATGCTCCAACACTGACAAAAGTCCACAAAAAGCTTCACAGGTCTTGAAAAGAGTGACAGGTCTGGTCAAATGTATCCTTTGCCTTACAATTTCTCATACTACTTTATTCTCTCAATTTTTCTTCTTATATACTCTTTTGCAGCCCCCTCCCACCTTTTAGACTTTTTCTTCAATTCTCTAGGACTTTCCCTTCTCAGACATGCCCAGGACATGCCTGAAGCCTAGCTCCAGACTGGCTTAACAAAAAAAAAAAAAGGTCAATACTGCCATCTACTGGCTTTTTTTCACATTACAACTCCATTCCAAAAGGGAAAAATTTTGACTCATAAAGGCAATACAAAATGGTTAAGTAAACACGTGTGAATATATATACACATATAATACAAGATATTAATAAACACATGACATATACACATACTCAAACACGGGATAAGCAATCAGCAATTACATTGTCAGTAACCTTTACATGCTTTATTTCCAAGTCAAACTCCTGTAAAATCAAACTCCAGTTCAACCATCTCCGATTCTTGTTTTTCATCTTACTCAAAAACATTAATGAATTGTAGTCAGTATATACAATCATTGGCTTTTGCCCTGTACAAACATAAAGGAAGGATAGAAGGATAGAACAAGAGCCAAAAGCTCCGTCTCAATTGTGGGACAGTTTTTTTGGTGGCGATTGAACTTCCTGGAGAAGTATGCCACGGGATGCTAAATGTCATCAAGGTCACTTCTCTGTAGGAGCACAGATCCACAAGCTTGGTCGCTAGCATCGACCGCGATGGAGAACGGTTTGTTGAAGTCAGGAGACATTAGCACTGGGAAGTGACACAGCAGAGACTTCAGGCGATCGAAGGCTCTTTGGCATGTTTCATCCCAAGTGAACTTTACGCCTTTCTTCAGTTGATTGGTGAGACAGACAGCAATCTCAGCAAAGTTCTTGCAGAACTTGAAGTAGTACCCAATCATTCCAAGGAAACGGCACAAAGCTTTTTTGTTGTCAGGAACTGCAAAATCCATGATGGCTTGGACTTAATCATTTATAGGTGCCGCCTTACCCTGACCTATGACATAGCCAAGATACGTGACAGTAGCACAACCAAAGTCACTCTTGTTCAGGTTAACATTCAGGTTAGCCTGGGTCAAGTGCTGGAACAAAGTCTCTACATCTTTCAGATGTCCTTCCAAGGAGTCACTCCATGTGATCAGGTCGTCGAAGTTTGCACCCGTGTGTGGCAATCCGGCGATTGTAGACTGTATCATCCTTTGGAACGTGGCTGGGGCATTTTCTATTCCAAAATGTAGGACTTCATACTGGTATAGCCCAGATGGTGTCGCAAAAGCAGAAATGCTCTTGGCCCTCTCAGTTTAAGGCACACACTAATAACCCTTCAATAAATCAATCTTAGACAGAAACTTTGCTTGCCCTACTCTATCAAAACAATCATCAATCCTAGGCATTGGAAACACTTCAGTTCTAGTTACAGCACTGACTTTGACATTGATAATCTGTACAGCATCTAGTACTTCCATCAGGTTGTGGAACTAACACACAGGGTGAACTCCAATCTGAGTTGGAGGGTCTGATAATATCAAGTTCTAACATGTACTCAACCTCTTTCTCAGCAATCTTTCTCTTTTCAGGATTCATCTGGTACAGATGCTGTTTTATTGGTTTGGCATCACCAACATCTACATCATGAGAGGCTATAGAAACTCTCTTTGGAACATCAGGAAATAGATCTTTATATTTCTTGATCAACCTCTCAAATATACTCTTTCAAGGGTTCTAAGTGCTGGAGTTTTACATCAAGATTTTGTAACAATTCAGAATTTGACAATTTACATGAAAGAACTTCAGCTTTAATTCTAGGTTCATCATCTTGAAACTCCCCCTCATCGTCACAAGTCTCGACCATAGGAGGATCTGAAGAGACAGCTGCAACCCTAGCAATCCTATCATGATAAGGCTTCAGCATGTTAATGTGACACAACTGTTTTGGCTTTCTCCAATCTGGAGTCTTAACAATGTAATTGAGATCATTCAGCTTTGTCTGTATTTCATACGGACCATGACATCTAGCCTGCAATGGATTGGACTGCTAGGGAAACAACACAAGGACCTTGTCTCCTGGTTTAAACTCATGGCTTCTAGCCCTATGATCATACCAAGTTTTAATTTTTCCCTGACTTGATTTCAAGTTCTCTTTAGCTAGGTCACAAGCTGCACGCAGTCTTTCTTTGTACTTGCTAACATAGTCTAACAGAGTGATATGTGGCTCTTTCTCTTGCCATTGTTCACTCAACAATAGCAAAGGCCCTCTCACTTCATGGCCAAACACTACCTGAAATGGACTGAATCCAGTGGACTGCTACACTGCTTCTCTAGCTACAAACAACAGCAAATGAACACCTTCGTCCCAGTCTTTCTCATGGTCATAAAAATTAGTCCTCATCATTGTCTTGAGAGTTGAATGAAACCGGTCTAAAGCACCCTGACTCTCTGGATGATAGGCACTAGAAAGAATCAGCTTCGCACCTAGTTCATACACAACCTGCTGAAACAATCCGAAAGTGAAATTTCTACCTTAGTCTGACTGAATTTCCCTGGGAAGGCCAAACAACATGAAGAACTTTATCAAAGCCTTCGAGATTGCAGTTCCCTTGATGTTGCGTAGAGGTATGACTTCAGGGAATCTAGTAGATGCACACATGATTGTCAACAAATACTGATTTCCAGATCTAGTTTTGGGTAATGGACCAACACAATCAACAATGACCTTGGAAAAGGGCTCCCCAAATGCTGGGATAGGCTGCAATGGAGCTACAGGTGGGTCTAACTGGTGTTTTCCAACTACCCGTCAAGTGTAACAGGTTTTACAAAAGTTGGAAATGGTCTTTCCGAAGCCCAGGCCAGAGGAAGTGTTTCATTATCTTATCAACAGTCTTATTAACAGCAAGATGATCTCCTAAAGGTAAACTATGAGTTATTGTTAAGATCTCATTCCTATAGACCTTCGGAACAACAATTTGCTTGACCACTGCCTAATCTGCATTGGCAGGGATATCAGGAGAGCGCCACTTTCGCATCAACACTCCATCCCTCATATAATACCCAACTGGAACAGTGTCTATATCTTTATCAGGAAGGGCTCTCCTCTTTAGTACATAAATTTCAGGATCATTAGTTTGCTCCTAAATCAACCGCTTTCTGGACAGAGACTCTCCAGACACATCAGAATCACCAGACTCATCTGGCTGGCTGAACAAAGAACTGATAAACATGTCTGATAAGTCCTTAAATGGAGAAACCATAGTAGGCCGAAGAGAGTCGTGAGGCAAACCACCTGAGTCATGACTATTCAATGTGTTGGACGACACCGCATCATTTTCTTCCTAAGCCTTCTTAGCCAAAGCACGAGTCGCTGCACAGGAAGGATACAGAGATGGGTCTTCATTGACATCTTCAGTGCTCGGCTGTGAAGTAAGATGAACAGGGGGAACTACATTGCCCCCAGCCAGGTCATTGCCTAGCAACAGAGAAACACCCTTGATAGGTAGACTTGACATGAGTCCCATAAGTACCTGTTCTGTAACTAAATCTGACTTCAAGAATACAGAGCGCAGGGGTACAGACACAGTCCTCCCTTCAATACCTTGTACAAGTATGAAATCCCCAGAAGCGGTCTCATCACGTAACTCCAAGGAGTCCATTAACAAAAGTGACTGAGAAGCTCCGGTATCCCTTAGGATATATATGGGAACAGGAGGAGAATGCTCATTCAGAGCCACAAACCCCTCTGACACAAATGGAAGAAATTCCTCCCTCACAGTTAGCAGTATCAGGCTTCTTAGCCCCACAAGGAGCAGGCAATTTAGCAGATCGATCATCTACTACAGGGCTTTCTAACCTTGTTTTCACAAGGACATTGGGTTTGGTATCCATTTCTTTTTCTTTCTTAGCTTTAAGGAACCAACAGTTAGTTGTAACATGACCAGATTTCTTACAATAATTGCAAACTAGACCACTTTTGTCACTGTCAGCTTTGACACTTCAATCAGACCTGTGACTGGATTTCTGAGCACCATCACCAGATTTTTCTTTGTCTTTGGGTGAGGAATCTTGAGTATCACCATTACCTTTCTTCTGAAATTTGGACCATCTATTGTTACTGCTAGACTGAAATTTGGACTTATGTGTGAGAACATATTCGTCTGCAAATTTGGCAGCTGATTGCAAATTCAGTGCTTGCTTCTCATTAAGGTAAGTCTTAATATCATCCTTAACACAGTTCTTGAATTCTTCAACTAACACCATCACTTTTAGTGAGTTGAAATCATCCTTGACCTCCATAGAAGTACACCAGCGCTCAAAGCAAACCTTCTTCTCGTTAGCAAATTCCACATAAGTTTGATTGTCAGATTTCTTCAGACATCTGAATTTCTGTCGGTAAGCCTCTGGAACCAACTCATAAGCTGTCAAAATAACCTTTTAGACAACCTCATAATCAGAGGAATCATCTGCAGACAAAGTTGAATAGGCTTTTTGAGCTTTACCCTTGAGGACAGTTTGCAACATCAGAGGCCAGTGTTCCTTTGGCCACTGACAACTCTTAGCTACCTTCTCAAAACACTGGAAATACTTATCAACCTCCTTCTCTGAGAATGGAGGCACCAGTTTTACCTTGTGGCTAGCATGAAATTTGTTCTCCGCTTCTATTTTAATTTTTAGTTGCTCCATTCTCCACTCTATCTAACTTCTCTAAATAAAAATCTCTGTCTCTGTCTCTCTCTTTCTGCTCTCTCTCTCAAATTCTCTTTGTTTTTGTTTTTCCTCCCTTTCTTTTTTCTCTTCTCCTGCTAATTTATCTAACTCAAACTGCCTTTCTTTCTCTCTTTCTGCCCTCTCAAATTTTCTTTGTTTTTCTCTTTCTTCCCTTTCAATCTCGAGCAGTTTTTATTTAAGTTCCATTTCCACATTTGGATTTTCTGCTGGAAACTGTTCCAGACCTCCTAGTGCAAACACATTTTCATCAATGTAATATTCAACTATCTCTCTAGCCAGCCTTGCTTTTCGCATGGCTGGTTTTTACCTCTGTCAGCTCTAACTGTCTGCATATTTCTAGCAATTCTGTCTTTTTTAAAAGACTTCAAAACCTCTACGGTTGGTGATGCCAAGAAATCATCCATTGCTGTTGATCTGTCAATAAATATGGAGGAAAAAAAAAAAAATTTTACAATTTGAAATTTTTGATTTTCAATAAATGACTCACACAGTGGTCTATCCCGGACTTCAATTTGTAGCCCTCAATTTGTTATTGCCCCAATTTTTTATGACATACAAGACAGCAAGGGGTGACAGACAAAATTTCAAAACTTAAACAGATTCAATTGAACAAAGACTTGACAACTAACCTACAATTTATACTACTGACCAAGATTGACATATGCAAGAAAAAAATATTTACAGTCCCTTGAGATGGGGTTGCTTGGTGATGTCCTGGGACAGGGAAATGCTCCAACACAGGCAAAAATCCACAAAAAGCTTCACAGGTCTTGAAAGGAGGGACAGGTCTAGTCAAATGTATCCTTCTCCTTGCAATTTCTCCTACTACTTTACTCTCACAATTTTTCTCCTTATATACTCTTTTGCAGCCACCTCCCACCTTCCAAACCTTTTTTCAATTCTCTGGGACCTGTCCTTCTCAGACATGCCCGGGACATGCCCAAAACCTAGCTCCAGACTGGCTTAACAAAAAAAAAGCCAGTACTGCCATCTAGTGCCTTTTTTCACATTACACTATACTCAATATATCACGAAGATAGATACTGGAAACAAGCTTAACATGGTTTCAAATATTTATTGTATTTTTTGGCATTTCAGGCACTTGCGCAGTACATAGGCGTCATGGGCCAAGCCAGGGAATTTGGCGCAGATGCTTAATATGCGCGTATCATGATCGCACCCAACCTGAACATTAATGCTGTGCCGACGTCTTCGGTCTCTGTACATATTTATTTATTGAGTTTATTGAATTAGGACAATGCACATTAATCAACATATCAGCAATATGCGTCAATGTAAATATGCCGGAATTAGCACAATGCTAAATTTCATCCGCAGTCCTAAGGCAGGCACTTAAAAAAAAAAAAAAAAAACATACAAGTTTTCCAAACGACAGAACACCTCACAGAAAAGCACACAACACAAGGGGGGGGGGGGGGGGGGAACACCAGTATTGTTACAGGCAAGACACATTCACAACATTATAATTAACACAACCATGTATATTGTAGTTAAAATTCGGAGTGAACGGGACGCCCCCTGGTTTGGGCATAGGAATAAACAGATAATATACAGATATTATACATGCATGCATAACTGGTATGATTTTAACCAATGTTTAAGCTCTTTTTTAAAGGTTACATAGCTGTCACAGTTTCTGATATGTACTGGTATATTGTTCCAGGAATGTGCACCTCTGACGGACACCACCGCTTGACTAAATTTAGTTCTGCGCCAAGGCATATAGCAGTCTCCCCTAGTTTGTGCTCTGGTTGTTATTGCATTTTTGCATTTTTTAGGAATAAAATTATTTAATGGAGGTGGGGCGAGTCCATTTAAAACTTTAAAAACAAGACAGGCATCTTCAAAAATTTGGTAACTGTCAAGGTTAAAAATATTATGTTTTCTTATGATATCACAATAATGAAAATTAAGAGGTTTCTTGTCAAAGATTTTTACTGCCTTCTTGAAGAGAGACTTGACGGGTTTGAACGTGCTTGCAGTAGTATGTGACCAGGTTGTAAAACAGTATGTTATGTGAGAAAATACCATTGCATGCATATGACTGTGTGGTCTTATATGATGAAAATTAGCCAAGTTGATTTTCTTAATATGCTCCTTAAATGTAAGTTTGGAATCAAAAACTATACCAAGATACTTAAATTGTTCCACCACATCAAGTCTCTCTCCATTAACCATCACACATGGCTGCAGGGCCTCTGCTGGCTGGCGGGAAAAAAACATGCATACAGTTTTTTTTGTGTTAGGATGTAAACATGATTTCTGGAGCCAATGAGACACCGATAACATAGCAGCAGAAAGTATAGCAGCAGCTTCTTGTTTTATCTTAGCATGTGCATATAGTACTGTGTCATCAGCATATAATTGCACTTTAACATTAGGACAAACATTAGGCAAATCATTAACATATAGACTAAACAGGATTGGTCCCAGTATAGAGCCTTGTGGAACTCCAACTGAGCAACTGAGGTATGAAGATTGTGCATTTCCAATATGTACTGCTTGTTCTCTATTTGACAAATATGACCTCAGCCAGCACAGGGCACTACTGGAAAAATTAAAGTTAGCGAGTTTTGCAAGAAGCACGTTATAATTTATTGCATCAAAAGCTTGTTTTAGATCCAGGAATACAGCTCCTACATTACCACCTTGATCTAATGAGCCTTTGATGCTCTCAAAAAAGTAACAAGTGGCTGTATCTGTGGAATGATGTTGACGAAATCCAAACTGCATTGGGTGGAGAGGGGTATGACAGCTTTTAAGATGTTCTATTAATTGCATGGCAACCCATTTCTCAGCCACCTTAGATACAATAGGTAGGATACTTATAGGTCGATAGTTCTCTGGTTTGGTCTTATCACCAGCTTTAAAGACTGGAGTAACCTTTGCAATCTACCAAGTTGTTGGCACTCTACATTGTTTTATAGGGAGGTTTACCAAACGAGCAATTGGGCCTGCAAGAACCTCTCTGTGGAGCTTTACAAGGTTACTATCCAGACCAAATACATCCCTGGCTTTTGAGCTTTTTAAAGAAGTGATAATTTTTTCAGCTTCTGGAATAGATATATTTCCTATATTAAATACTGGTTTGCTACAATCAGGAGGCTTAACGGAAGCGACTGGAGATTTAAAATGCTTTGTAAATTCCTCTACTGACTCTATGAAGAACTTGTTGAAGGTATCAACGACAATGTCCAAGTCGCTTATCAGTGTGCCGTTTACTTGGAGTTGTATGTCATTGGGTTTAGTGTCTTTGTGTTGTCCTAAAAGTTTGTTTAGGTTTTCCCAAATCAACTTTCCCTTTCGATTCGCCCCATCTATTACCTCGATGAAAAATTCTGCTTTTGCTTTGCGGATCTGTTTTACCACTTCATTCCTCAACGATGTAAAAATATATTGGTCACTCGCTAGCCCTGTTTTTGAGGATTTTTTTAGAGCATTATCTCTTGTTTTCATTAATTTCCAAGTATTTTCTCTCAACCAGGGTAAAGATATTCTTATTAGTGGAAGCGGTTCTGATTGCAACATGAGTACAGTCAATGGCTCTCACAACACTGGGGAACCTGGCGACCCGGAATTACCCCCCCTTAACGGTCCATCTTTCAGCTGGTGTTTCCGGGAACTTTATTAAGTGGCTGATGTGGTGCAGCATAGCATTAACCAACTGTGTAAGATTCCTTCACAAAGACGCCTGTGATATGTGCATGACATCACCTGTCTGTGAGGTTGCATTCAGGAACCAGTCACGAGAATCCAGGATTGCAATGAAAGTAGTTTTATTAAGCTAGGGGGAAAACCCCCACAGGGCCAAAGGCAACAGTTCAAAGTCCACAATCCAAAAATCACAATCCACAGGGCAGAATCCGTATCGAAAAACCAGGACAGCAAACACAATAATCGCAGTCAGGCAAAACAGGTTTAGTACACAGGCACAGGTTTGTCAGAGAAGCAAAAGCCAAAATCCAGTGGGCGAAATCCGAACCGTTAACAGGAAGCAAAGACAAAACTCGTAGTTGGGCAAAAAAAGTGTTTGTAAACAGAAGTGAATAGAGGTACCAAAAATCAAAGCCAAATATTGAACACTAACACATAGTAACACTATGAATACAAGGCGAAGACGAGAGCAGCACAGGTAGACAAGAGAAACGTTCTGACAGGGAACTGCTCTGAGAAGACTCCTAATATACACATATGGAAGGTCACATGCTAAACAGAAAACAGGTGCAGGAAGGAAGACCAATTACAAAGGAAGGAACATGAGAGAGAACCTAATCACATGGAATAGGCAAAAGCCAAACGCGGACAGGGATCACAAGACAACCTATAGACACATATACGGTTCCGGTTAGGGAGTTCTAATGTGAATAGATAATGAGAGAAAGGACAGAGTGAGCAGGTGTGGAGGATCCGCTGAAACACAGCAAAGAAGATTAAGTGAAGGCAAGAGGCGGAGACTAGAACAGGGCGAGTGCTGAGAGCTTGTTAATCAATTAGTAAGGTGCAGCTATACAATCCCTAGTGCTTGTTAGTAAGTTAGTATTATATACAAAGTTAGTCTGAGTTAGGAACTTTAGCAAAAATAACAAACTGTTAGTACTGGTTAGTAAAATAGAAAAGCAAGGCGAAGGAAGTAAACGAGACTAGAAGGAATGGTTGAAATCCAGAAACCATTAAATCGCCCGAAAGAGTGGCACGCAATACTGGGGCTGTGAGCAATGACAAGACAAGAGACCAGACAGGGGGAGACAAAGTGCAATGCATGGCAAACAAAAACATGGACCGGAATGCAACTGCAGGAATAGAAAATGGCAAAATACAAAACATGACCAAACTAAACTAGACAAGACATGAACATAATCAAGCATACAAATCACAATACATAATTCAAGACATGGTCAGGCAATGCAGAGATCGAAATCCAAACAAGACAGAACATAATGAAACATGGCAAAGCAGATCAGGGACATGGCAAAGCAGATCAGAATCATGACAGACAGAGCAGAATGATAACACAACCACTCTCTGGAACGACCCAGATGCCAGGACCGGTAGCGCAGTTGTGACCTTGAAGACCACCAGTATGTTTGTAATTGTTTGTAATGCGTTTGTTATTGAACTAATTGGAGAACAGTCTGTTGCAATATCATATGATGATTTCGTTTGATAATTTATTGTGGTTATGAGAAATGTAGTTTAGAAATAAGGATGAACAATCAGATATTGAATGTCTCAACCTTCACCATGTTAAATTAAATTAATTTCAAAATTCGGCCTTTAACCGACATCAAAAAATATTCCATTTCGCCTTATGTTGGTGTTTTACCTTAATACAGCCCTCAAAAGTGTTTAACAGAAAAAGCGCATAAGCCAGGGGGAGAATGCGCATAAGTGTTTTTTTGCCTGAGAAATGCCCGGAAACGCCCTGATTTTGGCCTTGCTCCACACCAAGTGCGTAACTGCCTTCGGGGTGCGTAATGCACAGACTAAAGTCAAAGGGAGTATACGCTTTGGCTGAAAAGCGCGTAGCTACGTGCTTTTTTGACTTACATGCATGGGAGAATAGACCCCTTTGTGAACTGAAAAGTAGACATTGATCTTCACAAGAATGTTTGAAAAATGTACAAATGCAGCTAACATTTTGGAGGGTTATCATACAAGTGTAAATGTATGTACAAGTCTCCATTTCCCCAAGGGACAACTTTTCATCAAATCCTCCCCCGTACATAAACTGAATCATTCATTGAAAAATGTCAGCCAAATTTTTATGAGCACCCCCCTAAAACCAACATATGGGGATAAATCAATGACTAACTCTCAATTATCACCGTGCTAGTTCTAAAATTTATAACTGTTTTTGCTGCTAGCATCGCAAGGAACAATTTGACACCAAACATGGCTTGTTTGGCATCCAAGAAGAACTGAAGCCATAAAAAGCATGATTTGGCTACATTTTTTTACATTTTACATTGAAATTAATACAGTTCCCAAAGTGATCCACCCTAAATATTTGGTAAAAATAGGTGCAGTATGCCAAGTTCATTTGCACAAAGTGTCAAGAAATTCTTTATCATAATTATCATTATCTACCAGTTTTTTTTATTTCGCTATTTAGAGTTAGGACATTCTGAAGAATAATGAAAACGCACACAGAGAGTGAGGACAATGTCCGACGTTATTAGCCCCTAAAAAACAGTCTGCCTGGTCACGGTACGCTATTTGTGACCAGGCTCATATTTGAGGCATTGCACTGATGGTTGTCGCTGGAGCACATTGGGCAGGCGTCACCCATTAGTTTTTGAATCTGTTTTGAACATTTGCTGCAATCCACAAAATACTATTTCTCTGACAGCTGGCCAATTATCGGAAACGCAAAGAAAACGGAGTATAAATCTATAAGAACCGCAGCTTTTCTCATCCTTATCGTACTCCAATGAAAATAAATAATCTTGCACTCGGACCAACCAGTCACCGATTTCATACATACTGCATGAATAATCATGTACATGCGCAACTTCAGATCACAGCGGAAGTGCGCATCCAACCTAATCCATCAGGATAGGTTATCGATTGATATTGAAACGCTAAATAAAACCATACGCCACTGGATGCAAGCACCCATAGCTGGTACACTCTCAGAAATAGGGGTACAGCAGAAGTCCATTTCTGTTCCCCAAGGTACAATCAGCACTTATGTTCCCTTTAGGACTAAATATAGGACCTCAAGGTACCTGTGTGAACCTTTTTAGGGTCTAAAAGGTACTTTTATGTCCCAAAACAAATAAAAACCCACTTCTAAGGTACAGCAGCAGTACTTTTGAGGGTACTGCCCCAGTGACAACCAAGGCTTGTCCCCATCTTTATAGCTCGGTGTCCCTTTGTTGTCAATCTTGTACGATTCTTTATGATCTCCAGCTGCAAAACTCCCTCAGGATAAAAATATTCATGAACTCTATCCAACCGGGGACTTCCAAACTCATGAGCCCTACGCGGCTCCCACTCCACACATCACAAGATATTTTACCCAGGAACATAACCCATCTCTGACCCTTATGACATCTCCTCTCAGAGAGTTGGGGCCCTTAAAACAACAGGAGGATTCATACATCCTAATCCCTTATTTCTATTTTGAAATGAGCCAATAAATTAATAAGCCACAGCAGGGTCTCACAAGACATGAATCTGATGTATGGTCTAGATTTATGGCACGGCCCCTTTCACTGATTGCAGGCTCCTGCATTCTTTTAATATGAGAAACAGAAAGTCTTCTGGAAAGTACCCAGAGAACCAGCCCCATACACTCGGATTCATATTGCTTTTTGATTAATACAACGTTTTAGTTAATATCAGTTTAAGCTTAATTATTAATACTGTAACGGTCTCGCTACCGAAGGACTGAGACTGAGGCAGGAATAGCGGTTCTCGCATCGCCTGGGGCGGGCTTCGTTTTATTTGTTGTTCGGCCCTTAAAAGGGCCTTTTCTTCATCTCCCAAGACCAGACTCATTTCTCCAACAACATTTACAACAGCACACACCATGCTGGCCACCCAGCCCTCTTATACCCCCCCGCCCCAGACCTGATTGGCTCTTTCTCTCCACCTGGTGCAGCCAATAGTGAGACTCCGCTATTTTCTAAATTTAACTTAACGAACTGGGGCAGAATCGCCACAATACATTCAGATATATAATGCTTTATTAGTAATATATTCAGATATGTATTGAATACAATAATTCAACATTAGATCAATATAGTAATGCTTCTGTTAATAATACATTTGATAATACATTTCAATGCTCATTCATTTGAAGAAACTTGATTATTAAGGTTACATAGATTAATATTTTCCCACAATGGTAGCTTTTTCAGGTAGCGATTTAGTTCCCGCAAGTCCAGAATTGAAGAGTGCCCCTACAAAAACCAGAGAGACCTCAGTGTCAATAGGCTAAACTGCAGCATCGCTTTGCACGGCTGAAATTAAAGCAGCAAGGATTCGATGCATGTGACTGCAGTGGAAAGGTCATCCACTCTTACTGAGCTCTGATTTAAAGTGCTTTTTCACTTTCTTTTCAGGAGGGTGCACAGTCTCAGGAAAATTATCTGGGCGCTTTGAGGGTTTGCTGGAGGCTAATGATGAGAGCATGGCGTCACTCTGTACAATAACGCTAGTTTGCGCTCACATACTGCTACAGGTAGAATTGCGCAGTTGAGGCAGGGATCTGACAGCGCATTCCGGAGGTGCTCTACAGACAAGGCAGGACGGGAATTCCAAATCTCAACCTCAATCTTCAACCTCAAGTGGCGCTAGGCAAGCTTTGCAGCAGGGGGAATCCATTGCAGCATGAACTCAAGCTAGCCAATGCAAGACACCGACACACCAGCTAGCAATACACAATAAAACAATATATCAAAAATCAGCTACCACTTGGCCGCGTAATTACCACTCAGCGTAGCGGAAAGCATGTGAGAAAAGAGAGAGAGAGAGAGAGAGAGAGAGTAGTGGAGAGAAGGAATACCAGTTGGAATCACCAGGGGATTATCACAGCGGAGCCGCTGTAATTCGGCGTAAAAACACCTCATTGGCGCTAGGGCAAGACACAGGGAGGGCCACCGTGTAGTTTGATGCGTGTGTGTAGGGAGGGGGAGGTGAACACGGGGAGAATCACCGTACACTCTCTGATTGCGACTCAGAGCAACACGGGGAAACCATCATTAATTCTCGATGCAATCACTCTCTCGAAGAAGTTTTAATACTTGCGGGTAAAACTAGATCTCCAGTTTTAACTCGAATCACTCGCGAAAACAATAAGACAACGTATCATGTGCTACAGGGCTTTTTATAGCATGAGGTACGCCATACATGACTTTGTTGGTATAAGGACTCAATTCGCGCTACGCGAAGGGTATCATTCACAGGCTGTGCCGCCTCTGGCGGTCAGGAGGCATCAAATAGAATGTATCTTAACCGTATCGTATTGCACCATAAAATCTTCCGATAGTACTGGATCCAACTCGTTGCCAAGGTGACTTTCCCATCCTTCAACAGAGGCTCTTATAACAGTTCCTTCAAATCAATAAACCCATCCAGAACTCCCAACAAGTTGAAAATTACTACTTTAGATTTGGAGGCATTGAACTTTACATTATATTCCTTAACAAATTCTAAGACAATTTTGAATAGTTTGGTCATTGATAATTTAGAAGAGGCTGAAATGGTCAAATTGTCCGCATAACCAAAGACGACAGCAAAAACATGACCTATATAACAGCCTAGACCAGACCGTTTCAACCTTGTAATAATTCATCAAAATATACAGTAAACAATACCCTGCAAAAAATGTTCTTTAGAAGTTCTGTAGAACTAAATGGAACTCAATAGAACTTCTTTCTAATTTATTCGAAACTGCAGGTTCGATAGAAAGGCTAAAGAAAATTCTGTAGAAATTTTACAGACCTTTGTCTTATCCACAACAAATTCTTTAGACTGCTTGACAGAACTGGAAACCTTTGAGAATTCTATAGAAGGCTAAAGAGATTTCTAGATAGATTCTAAAGAGCTGTGTCCACTATGAATTTTGTAGACGGGTCTACAGAACAGGGAACTCAAAAGAATTTTTCTAAATTCTATAGAAATATCTCCACGTACAAAATGGTTCCGTAGAAGTAGATCTCAACGTCTAGTTCAGACATAGACAAAACACACTTCACAACTCCTGCAGGACAATACTTCATATAAGCTACTTAGCAAAGATCATTTCAGCTGAAGAAGGTGGCAAAATAGTCACTAATCAAAGTCTCTCCCTCACTGTTCCAGCGCATTCTACAAGCAAGTGTGGAGTCAAGATAGATATTCATACTTCTTTTTTGTGTGTTTTCTCTTATAATCCGTTTGCTGTAGTGTAAGAGTGTGTTCATTATGTTCATGGCTCAGGAGGTAGAGCGGGCGGCCGAGGAATCAGAAGGTTCCCGGTTCGCTCCCCGGCTCCTGCGGAGAACGTGTCGAAGTGTCCTTGAGCAAGACCCTGAACCCCGCACTGTTCCTGATGTGCAGGGTGGTGCCTTCCATGGCAGCCTCCGACATCACGGTGAATGTGAGGCATAGTTGTAAAGTGCTTTGGGGTCATATCGCGTGACGAGAAAGTTCCATATAAGTGCAATCCTTTGCGCGTGAGACTCACGCATTTCAATAAGTTCACACGCTCTCATGCCACACATTTCTCACACTGAGGAGTGATAAAATCTCCGCACATTAGTAACATAGACTGTAGATTAATAATCCATGAATGGATGAGGCGAAGGCAGACTGCTCTACTTGAATCAGCAACCTATCCGCCAATCAGAAAATAGTATTTTATCTTGTTGCTTGGTGAAATAGCAGTGTCGTAATCACGTTCACCACACGCGCGAATGCTGCTTTCACAAAAAGAAGTGTCAAAGAAGAGCAGGAAGTGGAAGCCCGAAATCAGGTAATCACTTGATCACTTTATTTTATTTTTTTGCTGGCGAATTCTATCGGCTTGGCTGTCGGCTAGGCTAACGGCATAGCAACTGGCTGGCTGACAGCGCAACATGCCTGCAGTGGATCGTGGAGCTCATTTTGAGAGGTTGATTCGCCAATATGCAGTAAAGCTGGTGCCGACAGTTAGTTGTTCGGTGGAAGCTGCTTATTAAAGTTGGGGAACTATGCAGGATATTTCTTTATGTATCATTCTTCGCCTCAATTTAACAGCTTTGGACGGTTATGGTTAGATGAATTGACCTATGACTTGTTTCGGGTAGAGTGGGGACTCTGCCCTCTATGTAGTATATTTTGGCTGAAAAGCATTTGACTCATCCTATAGTTAGGAGCAGTGGGCGGCCACAGAGCAGCGCCTGGGGACCAATTCCAGTTCTAAAGCCAGTTCCTTGGTCAGGGGTACTGGTTGGAGTGTTCCTATGATGCATATTTTTGTGGGGGCGGGGGGGAACCGGAGTACCCGGAGCAAACCCACGCGAACACGGGTAGAACATGCAAACTCCACACAGAAAGGCCCCCGGCCGGATTCGACCAGCGACCTTCTTGCTGTGAGGCAGTAGTGCTAACTACAGTGCCACCGTGCCTGGGGAGGCCTGTTGAAATAAAAAAAGTAAGTTACAGGTATGGGTTAACATTATCTTGTTCGAAATCAAACAACTACTCCAAGGGTAAATGCTAGCAAGTTGAATTCAAATTTTTAAGCTCATGTCAAATAGCATTCGCGAATGCCGTAGCTAGCCAGCAAACTCATATTCTTGACGCTAAGCACAGCTGTTAGCTGTGTTGTAAAATGTTTGATGTTGCAAAGTAAAAGGAAATATACACGCAACATGCAGATATAAGATAGATACTTGTATACTGCAACGTTTAATTGTTTGCCTACTTGAATTACCACTTCTGACAACAAGATGTGACCGTTAACCCGGTCAGCGTTCATTCTGCAAATAGCCTACAACGCGCAAAAAACTTCCGTGACTGATCCTGGTGTGCCATCTAGTGATAGAATATTGTAACTGCGTGCATAAATTTGCAGCTCCCAGTCCACTGGCGGACACATCTGCACAAAGATACACCTTTGTTCTTCGCGAACGCGCAAAGTCCGAAGAATCCGTAAATGATTAAATCAATTAATATTTTAATTTGAAACGAGTAAATAAGTGTAGTGGAGTAAAACTCCCTGTTTAAAAGAAATCATAAGTAACAAAACAACTTAAGTGCTGTAACAAAGTACATGGTACAAAGTACATGACCTTTAGGAGAAGTAACTCAGAAATGAATGATCACAGAATGATACAAATATGAGAAGCTCAAATTCATCTCAAGCGAAGAAATTGAGCAACAGATGAGCAAGACACTTTTCCTAAGGGAAAAAACATTAAGCAAGTAATGAATTTAACTGACATCAGGTGTGGAACATGATTGGCTATAAAAGGGATGTCTTAGAGAGGCTGAGTCTCTCAGAAGTAAAGACAGTCACAGGCTCTCTAACCTGTGAAGGCTTGTGAAGAAAAAATTGTGGAATACCTGAAAAACAATGTTCCTCAATGTCAAATTGCAAAGGCTTTGAAGGTCTCATCATCAACAGTGCATAACATCATCAAAAGAGGAAGGAAAAATCTCTGTGCATAAGGGACAAGGCCGAAAGACCTTTACTGGATGCCCATGATCTTCAGGCCCTCAGACGCCACTGCATCAATCACCGGCATGATTCTGTCATTGACATTACTAAATGGTCCCAGGAATACTTCAACACTGTCTGTAAACACAGTCCACGGTGCCATCCACAGTTTCCGCCTAAAACTCTATCATTCAAAAAGCAAGCCATTGTTGAGCATGATCTAGAAGCCCCGCAGTTTTCTGCGTGTCAATGCTCATTTAAAATGGACTGGAGCAAAGTGGCAAAGTGTCCTGTGGTCAGTCGAGTCCAAATTTGACAGTCTTGTTGGAAATCATGGGCGTCGTGTCCTCTGGGCTAAAGAGGAGAAAGACCACCCCTCCTGCTATCAGCGTTCAGTTTAAAAGCCAGCATCTCAGATGGCATTAGTGCATATGGTGTGGGACATTTGCATGTTTAAAAAAGCACCATGAAAGCTGAAAGGTATATAAAGGTTTTAGAGCAACATATGCTCCCCTCCAGATGACATCTATTCCAGGGAAGGCCTTGTGTATTTCAGCAGGACAATGCAAAACCACATACTGCAGCTATTACAACATCATGACCTCATAGTAGAAGAGTCTGTGTGCTGAACTGGCCTGCTTGCAGTCCTGATCTTTCACCGATTAAGAACATTTGGAGCATATTTAAACAAAAAGTCTGTCAAAGGAGACCCAAAACTCTCCAGCAGCTGGAAGCCTGTATTAAACAAGAGTGGGATCAAATTCCAGTGGCTAAACTCAAGAAACTTGTCTCCTCAATGCCCAGACACCTCCACTCCGTGTTAAAAAGAAGAGGGGAGGGGATGCTACGCCATGGTAAACAGGCCCCTGTCCCAACTTTTTTGAGGCCTGTAGCAGCCATCAAATATGAAATGAGCTCATTTTATGGATAAAATTGTAAAATTTCTCAGTTTCAACATTTGCTTTGTTATCTCTGTTCTATTGTGAATAAAATACTGGCTGTTGTGATTTGAAAGTCATTGCGTTTTGATATTATTCAGAATTTACACTTTGTCCCAACTATTTCGGAATTGGGGCTGTAAATCAAATGTCTGCTGCACTCCAGTTTTCCTCCCCAACAGTGTTTACCGCAGCAGCAATAGTTTTCCAAACTGCAGCCTTCTGGGCTCCCTTTATGCCACTCTTAAGGCTTCCAAATAACAGTATTTTGTTTTTCTCCATCTCAGACTGATCATTTATATTTCCTCCTCAGTGAAGTTCTTTCTTCTTTGCCGTCTTTCGA
This sequence comes from Gymnothorax reevesii, assembly GCA_029721435.1. Lineage (NCBI taxonomy): Eukaryota > Metazoa > Chordata > Actinopteri > Anguilliformes > Muraenidae > Gymnothorax > Gymnothorax reevesii. The sequence goes on along the minus strand of CM056585.1, from coordinate 5,741,248 downwards.
GAGTCTATGTCGTAAAGTGGGCAGGACTATGCCTCCTGGAGCATGAATTTATAGGGGCGTGTCATGTAAATTACGATGGTTTCAGCTGCCTGTTTTATCAACGCCATGCCAGTTCTACACCAAAATCAGCGACGTACACACTTTTAGTAAATCAGACGTGACACCCAGCGAACGCTGATATTTACACCAGAATCTGCACCAGATCCTACACAAGTTTGATAAATGAGGGCCATTGTATGATGAGCATTTCAAAGTATTGTCAATACTTTCGACAACCACGAATATGAAGTGCTTAACCACCAGGAAAACTGCCACAGTGAACGATTTCTATTTTCTTCTGAGCCAGGTGAAAACTATTTGTTCAATTCTTGGCGGATTTTCACATGTTGAATGATTCTCAGGTCATTATTTTGTGCTTAATCCTGATGTCAGGCTAGTAATATGGCCACTGACAGAGGGAAATGCAGACATGATACAGATGTTTTCTGCAATGTTTTCAGTGTTTCACTGCACCCAAATAGCATTTGTTGCTGTTTTGATCGGTGCATTAAAGTCTATTTATTCGATAAGGAATATCTTAATTTATATTTTGTGAAAAAACTTTGATAGAAACTTTTTACACGCATTTTTAAATTCAGCATCCTCAAATTAGGTAATATGAGGCCTTTTTGGGAAATCAGCCGAATTTTTCTTCAACATGAAGGATGGTGCTGGTGGTGCCTACCGAGAGACTGTCCCAAACAAAATTATTCCCGTAAATCAAAAAATGAAAATTTAATCCGAAGGTAAGCTGCATTTTGTCTTATTTAGCTCCCGTCGCTCACGGTGCGGGAGCTGAGGTATTGGGCTCTGTGCGTCCGTCTGTCCGTCCGTCCATTTTGCTTTATCTCATCAACTATTTCAGTTACAGGCTCCTAATTCTTACTGGACATGCATCTCATAAAGGCCAACAAATGACGTGCCTAAAGGTGACCTTGGCCTATTTTTTTCAAGGTCACTGGCCCAAAAATATCACCAAATACTTCCATTTGCTTTATCTTATCAACACTTTCAGTTACAGGCTCCGTGCATCTTTGTGCATTTGTCAACAAAAAATTTGTTTATCTTAACGGTGGGAGCTTCTCGGGCCGCCAGTGCCCAATATTTACATCTTGCAGAAAGCTTAAAATCAGTGTCATTTTGCCTACATTTATCATTGTGTATTCTAAGATGAAAAAAGAATTCGCAATTTGTCAAAAAACCTGACGTGATGCACAAATTTTTAGGGCAAATTAGAAATCAGGGCCTTCGAGTTATATAAAATCAGCATAATTTATCAAGTCAGCTGAGAAAAAAGCAGGGCGGTGTAATAATTCCATATCATCCTACATCTGAAGGAGGGCAGTGTTGTGCATTAATACAAGGCAGCAGATCTTTGCCGACTCTCGCTTAACTCTAATGAGAGGGTTTTGAAAAACAGACCCAGATAGCAAGCACCTCCGCTCTGGATCTGACCCGGCTCTGTGCCGACTCCAGCTGTTCCTGCTCAGAACCGGGGCAGATCCAGAGTCGATCACACTCTTCTAACCAGTCCAGATTCTGACTGAAGCTAGGACCTCCCACCTGATTAGCATATGGACACAGAAATACATAAATAAATAAATAAATAAATAAAGGTAAAAATGAAGAAATGTTGAAATACATTTAAATCATTTTTCATTTATGTCTCGTTTAAATATAAATTTTCATTTACTCATTTCAGCATTTTATTTATTTCCATATATTTTTTTGCATTCATTTATTTATTTGTTAATTTCAACAATTATTAAATTCATTTATGTATTCATTTATTTATCCCAATATTTATTTATTTATTTATTTTTTGATACTTTAGTGATTTTTGGTGCTCCATAGTAAAGACCCGCTCCTAGTAATATCAGTATTCAAATCACCAGCTAAAAACATATAGATTATAGATTACTTCTGAGACAGAAGTGTCACAGAATAGAGAGATTATGGGAAGCCACTGGGCTAGAGGTACATGGCCTTTTCTTGAAAGAGCTCATTTTCTCCTTCAATATACTTGTAAAGGAAACCTGGATGGCTTATTTTGCAAATATTATCTTTTCTTCTAAAAGAAATCCCAATAATTCATTTGACACTATTAACAAGATCGTATCACCCCTCTCTCTCAACTTCCCCATGTATTTCCCTCTATGACTGCAATAAGTTCCTGGCATTCTTTGTTCATAAGGTTATGGCCCTTAGGGCTAGTATTAATACAGGGACTGGCCAGTCTATCACTAGCCCCCCTCTGCCTTCTTCTGTTTTGGATTCAACCTTTCAACCTGTCCGTCTAACTGAGTTGTTAGACCTGATCCACTAAATGAAGCCATCTTCTAGTCCTCTGGATGTAATTCCAACATCATTATTTGTAAAGATGTTCCCAACAACTGGCCTGACTGTTTTAACCATTGTTAATTCTTCTCTAATGTCTGGTTGTGTCCCTTCCTATCTTAAGCATGCCACCATTCAGCCCATTTTAAAAAAGCAGAACCTTGACCCTGATATGCTTAAGAATTACAGGCCCATTTCCAAATTACCTTTTCTGGCTAAAATTATAGAGAAAGTGATGTCTAAACAACTCACTGATGTACTAGAGAGGCATAGCATTTACCATAAGTTTCTGTCGGGTTCAGAAAGGGACACTCCACTGATCCTACAGATTGCTAACAATATTTTAATGTCCTCAGACAGGGGTGATTGTAGTGTGCTGGTGGTACTTAACCTCAGTTCTGTGTTCGACACCGTTGATCACTCTATATTGATAATGAGGCTACAAGACTGGGTGGGCATAACAGGCATAGCACTTAATTGGTTTTCCTCCTACCTTAGTGTGAGAAGTTTCAATCTTTCTTCTGGAGACATTGTGTCCGATTCTGCTCCACTGCTTTGCAGTGTTCCACAGGGTTCTGTCCTAGGGCCCTTACTGTTTGCACTTTATTGCTACCATTGAGCCAGATCATTAGTAGTTTTAATATCTCTTACCATTTGTACGCTAATGATATTCACCTCCACATTTCTTTTAAACCAAGTGAGGTCCATCAGTTAACTAGGCTTCTTGACTGCATAAGTGCTATCAGGGTCTGGATGGCCAAAAACTCTCTCCAGCTTAATGCTGAAAAGACAGAGGTTTTGATTATTGCCCATGATAACGTAACTCCTGTTATTTTACAAGGTATTGGATTTCTGTCCTCTGCTGTCCGCTCTAACCTTTGTAACCGAGGGGTTATCTTTGAAAACTCCATGTTGATGGATACCCATGCGAGGCAACTGTCCAGATCTTGCTTTTTCCGTGAGACATATCATAAATCCTCCCAAGGCCATTTGCATGCAATCCAAAATGCAGCTGCTAAACTGCTCACCAAGTCTAATAAATGTTCTCATATCGACCCACTACTCATGTCCCTCCACTGGCTCGTCACATACAGAGCACTTCACGGTCAGGCCCCTGCATATCTGAAAGATCTGATTCATTTAGACTCTTCATTCCATTCCCACCAATCAAATGAGTCATGAACTTTTAAAGGTGATCTAATATGCTATTTTTCCAAGTTTATATTTTGGTCTTTGACTCCCCTAGAGTACTCCTAATCACACAAATTAAAAAAAGGGTACTTATTTCGCTCATACTGCCATCCTCAAAAAACCCCATTTGTAGTCCAAAATAGTCTCTGCCTGAAAAGCCTCACTGGGTGGCTCTTCCGCTATGGCCCCCACTCCCTGTGTGCCCACTTTCTCCTGACTGGCCAGCTCTGTGGAGGGCGGATCTAGGCGGGACAAGGCAGCAGAATGCAGTTTTCATGGTCCGGCTCCAGAGTGAGACTGACGCGTCAACCGAAGGACTCGACGGGCATATTCTGCAATCTAACGCAGTACATGTGTATAGATCTAATGAAATTAACTTGTTCTAAAAAAACGCGGCGAAAGTGGAGGACGCAGTAAAGTCTGGCAGCTCAAGCACGAGTTTGCTACGGCAACAGTTGGTGAGTACAGCGGTTTTTCTACTCCGTAGCTAGGATGCAGGCAAAGCAAGAATCCACCCCATATAGACACATTTGTAGAACGAGTCGACATGCCTATATGTAGACCGGAGACGGTAGAAATCCAGTGGGTGAGAGTTTAGAGGGAAACGTGGACAGTGAGGAGCAGCTAAAAGTGGACCAACAGCATATGGACTGCTTTGGTGTGTATTGGGACCTGCTGGTTCGTGTGCATACTTGTGGTGTGTTGTTAGCGTGGAGAAACGCGCTTCCGCGCTGGTATATGACGGAGGGGCGAAAGCTCCAAGCTAAACGGCCTTTTCGGACATTGCCCGTGGTAATGGTTCTCTTATTGCTTCGGAATGACCAGCTTTCCCTCGCAGAAAATGGGCGCATTATGGATAGCGTGCAAGAGCTAGACAGAGCTCTGGTTATGTCATGAACATAATACAGATTTTACAGACCGTAAGTTCCATCTGCGTGAACCGTTGCTTGTGTGGAGCTGGCGAATCAATCAATTTTACAGGAAAGAATTTAACATTCAACTGATGGCAATTCAGAAAAATCGTCTGTTATACCGGACATGTTATAACCAGTGCGCTTCCCTATTGCTTTCACCTGTAGTATCAGAGAGCTTGCCCTGATATTAGAGATGTATCTAGCTCACCCCGGTCATGGATAAGTAAAGTGATCGTCTCATAAGCACCCAAAAACGCACCCCAAGCTCTGCAAAATCTATGTGTGGTCTAACTGCAGCCCAACTCGGCAGGCAAATACAGCACCTCTCCATTTAGCTTCAACTGTAGTGGCTACAATCAGGCAACGTTGTGATGAAACTGTCACATTGATGCTTACCAAAGTAACACAAGCAAACCGACCATAATTGCTGCATATAAGTTAACCAGGAGCATTTTAATTAGCAGAGCTTGCAAACTAACATGCAGTAGCTGATAAGCAGTCGTGACTTTGAATGTAATCTGTCGCGCAAAAAAATCATTTCGCATTCGGTGTGAAAGCTGCTTAACGCGCCCATAACACCTGTATTCACGTCTTTGCATTGACTTTGAATGTAACTAATCTGTCGCACGAAAAACTTGTTTCGCATCCGGTTGAAAGCGGCTTGACATGCCCATAACGTGTATTCGCGTCTTTGCATTGACTTTGAATGTAGGCTAATCTGTACTGCAAAAAATTTGTTTTGTGTCTAATATGTAAGCAGCTTTACAGATAGTATGCGACAGCTAGAGAGCGCTCGGTTATGTTTTGAAAATAATACAGGTTTGGCAGACCGGAAGTTCCGTTAACGCGGACAAGTTGCTTATATGAAGCTAGTGAATTGAACACTTCTACAAGAAAGAATTGCCTATATAATCTCCACCTTTTTTTGGCTTTTCATTGGCCTCAACAATTTCTAAAGAGGGATGAAATTATGTCAAGGTAGTGCAGATAAATCATTTGTAAACTGGAAGAGCTTCTGCGTTTTGCATTGCTTTCATGGTAGCACCAGAGAGCTTGCTCAGACATTTGTGAAGTATCCGGCTGATCCCGGTCATGGATAAGAGAGGCGATCACTAACTGTAGTGGCTACAATCGGGCAACGTTATGATGAAACGTATGATGATCAGAATTACTGCATATAAGTTAACCAGGAGTATTTTTAATCAGCTCGACACGCAAACTAACATGCAGTAGCTGGTAACGGTCATAACCACAGAGACAAACCCTTGCAATACTGGTTTTACAGACAGCAAGGTCTGTTTCTGTGAACAGTTGCACTTAGCATCCAAATTACAAACAAGCATTAAAAGTTAGCTTCAAATGAGGTTTATGTTCGCACACCTTCTGTAGAATTTCCCTTGATATCACTCTGGCATATTTTGGACACAGACATTAGCAAAAGTAACTTGGTAACATTAGCCACTGTAGTTAGCCACTACAGCCACAATCAACTGGCTATCACGTCAGGTTGGCTTATGCAGTAAAAGCAACTCACAGCTTCTGTGTCTGTGAGTCATGGACAGTCGCTTGAGGGATCGAAGGTCACGGGCATTTTCGGCCTTGTCGCTTACGTGCAGTGATTTCTCCAGATTCTCTGAACCTTTTGACGATAGTACGGACCGTAGATGATGAAATCCCTAAATTTCTTGCAATAGCTCATTGAGGAATGTTGTTTTTAAACTGTTCGGCAATCAGCTCACACATTTGTTCACTAAGTGGTGACCCTCGCCCCATCCTTGTTTGTGAATGACTGAGCATTTCAGGGAAGCTGCTTTTATACCCAATCATGGCACCCACCTGTTCCCAATTAGCCCGTTCACCTGTGGGATGTTCCAAATAAGTGTTTGATGAGCATTCCTCAACTCTCTCAGTCTTTTTTGGCACTTGTGCCAGCTTTTTTGAAACATGTTGCAGGGATCAAATTCCAAATGAGCTAATATTTGCAAAAAATGACAAAGTTTACCTGTTCGAACATTAAATAACTTGTCTTTGCAGTTTATTCAATTGAATATAGGTTGAAAAGGATTTGCAAATCATTGTATTCTGTTTTTATTTACGATTTACACAACGTGCCAACTTCACTGGTTTTGGGTTTTGTATGATGGTACACAATCTATCTGATTCAGAGTGCACAGGCTTTATCTAAGCTCTCACATCTTTCTTCCACAAGATAGCTAATCCAGCATACGGCCTACTGTAATGCACCTGGTTATCAGTCATTCTCATAAAGTCCCATGAACCCCAATATTCGGTATTCTGTCCTTAAAGGTATATATCTGATCAGTAAAAAAAAAAACCAGTGTTCCTGTACGAAAGCCACATCATGACAGAGCAAGCTCTGTCCTAAAATAAGGCTGACCTAATCAGCCGGAATGTGACAACGGAGGGAGGTGGTAATTGAACAATGACACAGAACGTAACTGATTGATGAGCGGGGCTGCAGCAGGGTCCTAGTAGTCTGGCGAGCTGGATGCTTGGAGGGGTGACCTTACAGTAACCCCCCCGAGGCATGACTCCTGGCGCATCTCCTCTGCGGCGAGGAGGGCGCCCCCTGGACCGTGGAGCAGGCTGGTCCAGCTGGGCCTGGTGGAAATCGGCCAGGAGCTGGGGATCCTGGATGTCGTCGCGTTCCACCCAGCTCCTCTCCTCCGGACCATAGCCTTCCCAGTCCACCAGGTACTGGAACCTGCTCTCTGTCTTGACTGGAGCAGGCTACGTACTCGATAAGCTGGGCCACGTTGACCCCCAGGACAGGGGCCTCGGTCTTCAGGAGGGGATAGTGTCAGCCAATGGTACAGCTATCACCGGCCTAAGGAGCAAGACATGAAAGGAATTGTGAATTTGATACTAAGACTGCTGCTGAATACTGTATGTGGAATCTTTGACCTACCAGAGGGCCCGGAATGGACCAATGAACCAAAGACCCAGCTTCTTTGAGAGCAGATGGAGCCGCAGGCCCTGTGGAAAGCGAGACCCTGTCCCCTGGCTGGTATTGGCGCTTCATGTCCGCTTGGATCTTTCGGTGGGGGAGAGCACGTCTGATTTGGAAGTTAGTGGACTCCCAGACCTTCTCCGCCTCCCGGAACCAGGCATCCATAGCCAGGCCTGGCTTTGGTCTAAGTTCCCACGGGCACAGAGGAGGTTGCCATCCTAGTATGCACTGGAATAGCCGGGAATCAATTCGTATCAAGCTTTGGTTGCTCCCAGCGGTCACTTGCTGATACAGTGTGGCCTCACTCGGTAGGCCAGCGTTTAGCCCTTACATCACTAATGAACTGGATAAAAAATATTCATGTTTTCCGCACTTGGCTGATTGGGTGACCTTTTGATGAAAACCGCCAGTCGCGCGGCACCATTTGCAGAATAAATGCTGACCGGGTTATCCATCGTATCTCGTTGTCAGAAGTGGAAGCTAAGCAGGCAAGCAATTAAACGTTGGGATATACAAGTATCTATCTTATTTCTGCATGATGCGTGTAAATTTCCTTTTACTTTGCCACATCAGGCATTTTACAACACAATTAACAGCTGTACTCAGCATTACAAATATGAGTTAGCTGGCCAGCTACAGCATTCGTGAATATTATTTGATAATTGATATGAGCTTAAAAATTAGATTGTGGCTTCCTGGCGAAAGGTGTTATCCCAGTGGAGGTGCTCTTTGAAAAGGCATGAACTTTATTCTGATAACTTTATGTCTCTGGCTTGACAATTACAAAAATTAAAGGACCAGAAATTTTTCTGTTAATTTCCCAAACAAATTTAGGACTTTTATGAACACAAGAGAGGAGGTTATCTGGCCTACATGCAAGTGATTCTTATGGTTTGCAATACAGACATTATCAAAAAAAAAAAAGCGAGTTATGGCAAATTGCTTTTTTTTGGAAAGTATAATTTAGATTGAAAAACAGCTTCATCAGAAGTGAACTGTACACAATAGAACTAAGGTGTTACAAAATATTTTTCTTGTAAATTTAAGGTGAAGCTGAACCGATCCACCATTTTCATGGTAACAGCTAGCTTTATTGATGTTAAAAGTCTTATAGCAGTTTAAAGGTCCCCTATTATGCCGATCCTTCTTTTAATACATAAAAGTAATGTTATAATGTTGGATGTCCATACTCAACCGCTGCAAAGTTTCTAAACATAAGATACATAGCGGTTTTACCTTAATCCGAGAACGTGATTTCCTGAACGCGATTTCCTCTCTGAACAGCTCGTCCCGAGATCTTGACGAGATCTGGGCAAAACCTGACATCAGGTTGTTGCGTTCGATCAGGACAGACCTAGGGAATGTTTACTGTTTGTGCTCGGCATTTAACTGAAGACAACTTTGTCAATAAAGGATAATTTGACGCTGGATATGCCTCTCAGCTGCCTCTGAATCCTGGAGCAGTTGCATTAATCAAGCGCTCAGAGCCACAAGCTGTTAGTAATGATAAAATAGCAAATAATGTTAGTGAAGCTAACGTGTTACACGTGGCTAGCAGGACAGCTAATGATAATTAGCATTAACAACTGGCCTGAAATGCAGGCTTTGTAAAAAATCTGAAGATAAAGCCTGGATTGGTAGCAACTGTCCATGACTCACAGACGCAGAAGCTGTAAGTTTTACCATTTTGTGTTGCTTTGCTGCATAAGCCTACATAACGTGATACCCTGTTGAATATGGCTGTCGCACTGCAGCGTTTAGCACTACTGTTGCTAATGTTTGTGTTCCTAACTATGCAGGAGTAATAACAGGGGACATTCAACGGAAGGTGTGTGAATATAAACCTCATTTGAAGCTAACTTTTTATACTTGTTTATAATTTGGATGCTTGGTACTACTGTTCACAGCAACGTAACTTACTGTCTGTAAAACCTGTATTGCAGGGTGGCATTTGTCTCTGTCATTATGATGACCACTCGGTTACTACCGTATGTTAGTTTGCATTCCATGCAACTTAAAAAATGCTCCTGGTTCATTTATATGTAGTAATTCAGATTGGCATGCTTGTGTTGCTTAGGTTAGCATCAAGGTGGTATCTTTATCATAATGTTACCTGACCATAGCTGCTACAGTTGAAACTAACCGGAGAGGTGTTGTGCATGTCTGCAAAGTTGGGCTGATAAGGCTGCAGTTAAACCAGGTGTAGGCTTTTGCAAAGCTTAGGGTACATGTTTGGTTTTGTTTATTGCTGCTGTGAAACAATTGTTTTACTTATCCATGACCGGAGTGAGCCGAGAACTTTGCCGTGGTGTAGGCTAGCTCTCTGATCCTACCACAGTGAAAGCAATCGCAAAATGCACTGTAACGTGTCTGGTATAACAAACGATTTCTCTGTATTGCCCTGGCAGAATTTCATCCCCCTTTGAAAATTGTTCTAGTGAATAAAAAATAAAAAGGAGGTCGAATACAGATTTTCGGTCGATGTTATTCCCTAGCTCCACATAAGCAACGCTTACACAGTTTGTGTGTTTTTGGTATGAACTCATTTAGTAGCTTGGTGCTGGAATTGTGTTTCATTTTGTTATGGTTAACAGGAACCTTTAGCGAAGTTTCCTCTGGATAGCTAAGTTGGTATACAACATGACTATCTAACAGTATAGCTACAATCACACGCATGCAAGGCAAGAAGTAGGAGCAAAACACAAACATTTCAACTTGCCACTCATCGACATCTTGCTGTAAATGCTGCTGCAATACTTCAATTGCTTCCGTTCAGGGTCGAATTCGGGATCAAACAAGTAAGGACGTACAGCAATAGATGCCGCGGAGAGCTGTGCTGAAATACATGCCATCTTGGTTTCCTGGTTTTTTGAGTCTGCACCCTTACCCGGAATTGAAGCGGCCAGGCAGCCAATCAGAGCAGCGCCTCATTAGCATAGCCTACCCACCCACTCCTAACAGCTCATGTTTCAGGCCGGCACAGACGGGTGAGAGAAGAGGTCTCACTAGGCCTGGATGTGTGTGGTTTTTTTGTTGTAACTTAGAATTCTTAGCATAACTTTGAAGACCCATTGGACATATTTCAAACAACTGAATACAGCATAATAGGGCACCTTTAATGGCAAGAGATGAAAAAAGCTCTCACGGTAGACTTGAAGGGTCTGCTTGCCTATGAGGGTTCTGACACCCAACATCTGAACGTCCAGTTTAGTGATTTCTGAAGAATCTTATCCATCAATACAACAATACAATACTCTACTATATAACTAAACAAACACTATGGTTGTGTTTTTAAAGGACCAGTGTGTAATATTTGGCATGGTTTATTGGCAAAATCTGAATACACTACACATTAATATGTTTATATAAGTGTATAATCGCTATGAAATAAAATTTGTTTAGTTTTCGTGGCCTTATAATGATGAGTTTACATATACATATAGCAAGGGCCTTGCTTTAGAGACATCGCCATCTTACACCGCCGTGTTGGTACGGCAGCCCGACCGTACAATCCAGCCAGCTAGAGAACGCGTTTCGCATGTATAAATCCCAGTCGTGGAAGACGCCATTTCCGCAAAAGTGTTTTAGTCTTCGGAGGCCACCGTCTTTTTGCCGATGGGAGGGGTAAGCGAGAGTGCTGCAGTCTAGAATCTGAATGCTGGATGTCACTGTTTCCCCCCCATTTTACACACTAAGGCACTGCAGAAACAAGTCTTTGTTGAAACTGCAGGGATAAGTCAATGTGACATTGCTGATAGTGGAATGTGTTAAAAATAAAGCCTACTCTAGGGGTTTAGAGGCTCGCTAAAATGTATATCCATCATATGGCGCATCAGCAAGAAGCAGACAGGAGGCAGGAGACAGTGAACCCTTTCATATACTGATTCATATGTATTTCCAGTCACATGTATGAATGGACTTACTGCTGACCAGAAAGTATGTATGTGTTTCCTGAAGGAAGGCTATAACATCTATAAATAAACTACAGCATATGCATAATAATCTTACAATGATCCTAGGAAGGCTGACCACACAAGCCAAAACATAAATTAGTTAGTAAAACATGCTAACAGTATATAACGATCAAATCCAAGGCAAACCTCCCCGATCTAAGAACTATAAATGGAGCAACAGCCTCATTTTAGTACTGGTAATACCTGCACAAATGTAAATATCTGCTCAATATTCTGAAAACAAACAGCAACTCATATTTTACTCAAGCATATTTTGCAGAAAATAAACTAACAATGAGACAAAAAACAGAACGTAAACAAAACTTGCTTTTGTCTTGATCCTGAGTTTGACTCCTGAATACCTCCCAAGTCCTCATCAGAGGAGAGCGACCTGAAACAGAGCCTGCGACTCTCAGCCTTTTGAAGGGCCCACTGGTAAATTTTGTCCAGGGAAAGAGATTCCACCGGGCCCTGAAGAAGTGATTAGCCACCTTGATATAGGCCTCCACTCTGTTTCCCAGTTCAGTTCTCATTCCAGTTCCCAGCCTGGCCTCCAGTCCAGTTCTTACCCAGGCCTCCAATCCGGCTCCAAGTCAGCCTTTTTTCCGGCTCCCAACCTGGCATCTGGTCTGGCTCAAGTGCAAAAGCAGACTCAGGCAACGTTTTCTTCACAGCCTTCAAGGCTTGGATTTGTCAGCCTAATGCCCAACCACCAGTCTGCCTTCCTATCCATCTGCCAGTACAACTCCCAGTCCAGTCGCCAGTTCAGCTTCCAGTCCTACTCCCAGCCTGGCTGCTCAAGCCCACCACCAGCCTCGAGCTAGCTGACCCCTGGATCCAGTTTCTGGGGACCCACCTGGCCCTTGGGAGGCTGTGTAGTGCCTCAGCCTGCTGGTCCCCCAGGCAGAAGGTCTAAATCACTGCTCACCAGAGCTAGCTCAGAGGCCTCCTAGTGCGCAGCCTCTAAACCCCAAGCTCCGGATCCTGCTCTGCTGCCACCCAGGGCTGTAGATTGTGCACTGGAGCTGCCCCAGGCTTCGGTCCCTAGCCCTGAGGGGCCCCCATCTCCAGGTCCTGTCCCCAGCCCTAAGGGGCTGCCCTGTTCAGATCCTGTGGGCGATCTGATGCCTCACCCAAATCTCGTGGGTGGTCAGCCTCTTAGTTTGGATCCAGCCGGTGATTGACCTTCCCCGCTCCAGACCCTGACAACAAACTGCCTCCTCTAGACCTTCACAGCAACTAGCCTTCTCCTAACGGTCCTGACCCTACAGAAGGTCCACCTCCCACCCCCCACTCCAGACCCTGATGGTGGCTTGCCTCCTCCAGGTTTTGTCAGCGGTCCCCTTCCCACTCCTGAACCTGCGAGAGGTTGTCTGCCTCCAGCTCTTGATCTTGTTGACAATGGTTCGCCTCCCAGTCCTGATGCTGTCGGCGCTGATCCGTTTCTCATTCTCAATCCAGTTGGCGCTCCTTTGCTTCCCAGTCCCGATCCAGGAGGCACTCTGCCTCTTCTTAGTCCAGATCCTGTCGGCGGCCCGCATCTGACACCTGACCTTGATGGAGCCCATAGCTATCTCAGAGGCAGTAAGCAGGCCTTCGTACTGGGTGCCTGCGGCTTTTCCAGTGTGTTATGTATGAGTATTTTATGTACAGCATTGTACATCATTTGTAAATGGAGATTTGTTACATGCTGTTTTTGCTGCCTTCCTGGTCAGCTATTTATTCTGTTCATTTTGCACCCTCTGGTGATGTATCTGTAGCAAAACATAATCTGATGTAATATCTCTTCTTTGAAATAGACTATGCTTCATAGAAGCTTCTGGCACCTTCCAGCCTGGAGGGACGGGATTTCCCAGGAATCCTGTAGATCTTTCCAGAATGTTGCTAGTCTATATAAATGCTGTGATTTTGGTAAGAGCAGAGCAGAGCAAGGCAGAGTTTTGGTTTTGGCAACAGAGTCACATAGTGGCATTAAAGTGTTATTAGAGGAATGGACAGTGGATTATTGGTTGAGGTTTTTTTTTCTGTGAAGAATACATTTGTTTAAGTTGTCATTGCTGGTTTTCTTTGTTGTGATTTTCAAGTCATAACAAATTGGAGGTTCCACCGAGATAAACCATTCATTGGATCAACGATTGGATGCACCAAAGATTAAAGCTGAATTATTATTTTAAATCTTGTGACTATTTGAAAAGCTAGCAATCATGACTTTTGATGTGGAAAGTTTTTTGAAAACTCCAACCCAGGAATTAATTGTGCTGGCAAAGAAGAAAGACTTGCTGCAAATAGCCTCAACCCTTGGATTATCTGATGTGAAATCATCAATGAAGAAACAAGAAATATTCAAAATTTTGGTGCAACATTTCATCGATGAAGATATCTTTGGGGAAAAAGCAGCAGAATTGATTTAAGGTGTGGAAGTGTCTGCAACAGAGCTGCAAAGACTTGAAATTCAGCTACGCCTGAAAGAACTAGGGCTGGAAGAAAGAAGGTTGGAGAAGGAGAGAGAACTGGAAGAGAGAAAATTGGAGAGGGAGAGAGAACTAGAAGAAAAAAGGATGCAGTACGAATTGCAAATAAAGAAAATAGAAACATTTACTGTTACAAAATCTTTTGGACTTTCTGATCATTTTGATGTGGTTAAACACACCAGACTAGTTCCTCCCTTCCGAGAAAATGATGTAGACAAATACTTTACCCATTTTGAAAAAAATGCTGAAAATTTGAAATGGCTAAAAGAGCATTGGACAATGATGTTACAAAGTGTTCTTACTGGTAAAGCTAGAAAAATCTATGACCAGTTACCTGTCCAACAGTGTTCTGATTATGATTTTGTCAAATCTGCCATTCTGAAGGGTTATGAATTAGTCCTCGAGGCTTACAGGTAAAACTTTAGGAATTCTCGCAAGGAAGCCAGTCAAACTCATGTTGAATTTGGCAGGTTGAAGGAACAATTGTTTGATCAGTGGTGTAATTCCATGAAAACTGTGAAAAATTTTGACAGAATGAGGCAACTTCTTCTGGTTGAGGAATTCAAAAGGTGTATCCAGCCTGATATCAAGACTTTCTTTGAGGAGAAACAAGCCACTACTTTGCAAGATGTTTCCACCCTGGCTGATAGTTATGCATTGACTCATAAGTCTTCTTTTGTCCAAAAATCCACTTTTTCTAAATTTCAAAGCAAGTCTCTTGCCATGTACACACGTAGCCAGGTATTTTTAAAAACAAATATTTCCCCCCCCCTCCATTTATAAAAAAAAATTTATCCACACGACCCCGTGTGACATAACCGAACATCTGCGTTTTCAATAAGCCTCCAAATCTGTAGATGGCATTATTTCCCCAAATAATTTATTTGCCATCTGTAGATGGCATTATTCCCTTGGAGCAGTAGTTGAGCTTCTAAAATTAAACATGTATAAAGCGCCTGCACAATAATTAACGCTATCACAGCTTTCAAGGCACTTCTCCGATCCATTACTCTTTGTCCATGCTTCTGCTCTGGCTTCTGCAGTAAACAAAGGTTGCACGTGTGACGTCAGAGCAGATTTGTTGTCATTTTGGCGCAGGTTGTGACATTCGAAAACCCAAAACTCCGGTTATCTCTGTCTACACGCAAATGCATAAACAGAGATTTCAAAAATCTTCACTTTGCCCGGAGTTTTTTTTAAACATTCGTTTTTGATGCGTTGTCATGTGGATGACAGGTCAAAACGTAGGGAAATATCTTCAATTTAGTAGATACCCAGCTACGTGTGGACAAGGTCTCAGTCCAAGGCTTCCTCTAATAACACTTCTAATGATTCTAAGACCACTTCTGATAGGAAACCTTCCAGTGAGAAGCAATGCTCTGATTCTTTACCTTCTGTGTCTTGCCAATACTGCAAAAAGCAAGGTCACCTTATTTCTGAGTGTTATGCTCTCAAGAAAAAACAACAATGAGAAGAAACCAAGCCAACTGCTTTCACTAAGAGAGAATCTCTTGAGTCAAAGGTCAGTTCACCCGATCTTCTACCTCTTGCGTCTGATTCTGTTATGGAGGGTTTTGAGCCATTCATCACCGATGGTTCTGTCTCACTTTCACATGATTTTTCCTCATCTGCTCCTGTTCGAATTCTAAGGGATATTGTGTCTTCCCAACAGGAGCGAAGCTAGAACTGAGAATTGGGGTGGCACAGACACGTCCCTTTATGACAATTAGGATAGTCCTGACTAGTTCTCAATTATTTTCCTTTATTGATGCGTTTTCCAATTATCGTAATAGGCAACTGAAGACACGGTTTCTCATGCGATCTAACAGCGATGAAGTCATGGGGTAAATTCCGTAAGACTGAGAATTGGGGTGGACGTAACATCTGTTTTAAAGAATTATTAGTCCTGACCTGTTCGTAGTCAGTTTCATGATTAACAAAATGTTCACTCCCAGAGCGCTCCGCACTTAACAGGTGCTGCTTGTTCTCCCCGATTAGGTAAGACGACAATCATTCATCTGGAAACGTTTGCTTAATTTAAATCAACGTTATTCAAAATTACTCTCGGTATTGAGTGGGAAAAAAGTGGCACTTGGCAGTGAAATAGGCTATAAAAAGCATGCGGCTCTATTTGAGGTTGATTTAAATTATGCAAACGCGTATGTCTCTGACTCTCTAAGGCTTGTGACTTTGCTAAGTCTCATCTCAAAGAAGCTCAGGGCAAAATGAAAACCAGATATTCAGATTCAGATACAGATTCAGATAAATTTATTGTCATTGTTACAGAATAACAATAAAATTACGTTTGGAGAGAAAGTACTCCGGGCTGCTGCAACGTGCGTCGCGCTGCCAACTATTGATGACATCAGACATAACAGTGCACATCAAGATTTAACATGACACTCTGGAAACGCGTTGGAATTTTTTCAAGGGAATGGGGGGGGGGGGGGGGGGGATGAGAGGTGGGGGAAGAAGGGATTAATGAATGCGGGAGGCAGCCTTGGCAGGGGGAGGTGGAATGCAGAGTCCAATGCAGAGTAGAATCCTTATCAGGGACAGAACACTCTGTCCTTGTCAGGGGAATAAGGATGTTGTTGATGTTCCGTGTGAGACTGAGGCAGAGAGAGGGGAGATGCAGAGTGGGGGGGTGGGGATTCTATTCAATTTCAGGTGGAACAAGCAATTTTGATTGATCCGCTATTCATTTCGTAAATTTTTTACTTCACGCTTCAGGGCCACCAGTTCTCCCATCAGTTCTCCCATCCTCTCGTCCAGTCTCTTGCCCAAATTCACAGTCAAACGCACAAACTCCCCACACTGACTCAAAACAGCGTCCATCTTTCTGTGCATTTCTGCAGATGATCCCAGAGTTTTTTTGAGCAACTCACCATTCTCTGATACTCCACTGAAGCGCTCTATAATAATTTCGGTGCTAGGCAGCACTTCGGCCATTTTTCTCGCTCCCAGCTCGTGTACTGTGCGGTAGATCAGAGCAACTCCCATGCCAATTAGGAGAAATCCCGTCACCATTAATCCAAAAAGATTAACATCTATCTTTAAGGGATAGTGCCGCCAGACAAAGAACTTGCCATCTCGTCCACACGTCCCGAATGTAGCCAGCAGCAAAAGTCCCATCTGGGCAGCGTGGTTCACCAGGTGCTCCGCTTCTCGGTGAAAAAATTGTGTCAATTCACATTCAGGGACCAGCTAATTAATTCCATCTTTACTTGAAGAGCCCGGGAAGGTCCAAAAAAAAAGGAAAGAGGGGGTAACACGACAAAACAGGACAAAGAAAGAAGACGCAGGCAGGATGAGAGATAGAGTGCGACTGCTCTCCTCAGAAGGTGGAAGAAGAAGATATGACCTTCATTCAAAAGACAGAAGTTTTAAAACTGGTGACAAAGTCCTTGCACTTTTGCCAGTTCCTAGAAACCCTCTAAGAGCCCGACATTTTGGCACTTACACTGTCCTCAAGAAGGTCAGTGATCTGAATGATGTCATTTTAACCCCTGGAAGGAGGAAACAAAAACAAATGTGTCGCATCGACATGCTGAAAGAATACATTGACTGAGACACTCAGCAAAAGCCAGTCAATGTGGTAGCTACAATTGAATTGGAAAATTCTGAAGAAAAAGACTGTGACTGCCTCTTGGAAAATTAACCTAGTCCAGCCTTGAAAATTCAGACATTCTTCAAAATATTGACAGCAAGTTGTCCCACCTGGACCCTTCTCAATAACAAGTAAAGCAGCTTGTATTTGAATTTAGTCACATATTCCCTGACATTCCATCAAGGACTGATATGGTTTACCATGATGTCATCCTACAAGATGATGCCAAGACTGTAAAACAGCATCCTTACAGAATGAATCCAGAGAAGCAGAAATAGATTGAACAAGCAGTCAAACCAGTTGATGCAAAAGTAAAAGTTATCACTGAATTTCCTGAGCCTACAACTAAAAGACTGCTAATGAGATTTCTAGGGATGGCTGGTTACTACAGAAAATTCTGTAAAAATTTCTCCATCATTTCTGAATCTTTGACAAATTTATTGAACAAAAATGCAAAATTTGTTTGGGGATGAAAAATGCCGAAATTCATTTGACCAGCTGAAAACTATCCTCAAAAATTCACCAGTTCTCTTATTTCCTAATTTCAAAAAGGAGTTCAAGTTGGCAGTTGATGCCAGTGACATTGGTGCAGGTGCAGTTTTACTGCAAGAAGACACTGACGGAGTAGATCATCCTGATTGTTACTTTTCCAAAAAGTTTGATGAACATCAGAAAAACTACTCAACAATTGAGTTCATTTGGCACCCTCTAGTGGTGTGTCTGTAGCAAAACATAATCTGATGTAACATCTCTTCTTCGAAATAGACTAGTGCTTTTTAGAAGCTTCTGGCACCTTCCTGCCTGGAGGGGGCGGGACTTCCCAGGAATCTTGTAGATCTTTCCAGAATGTTGCTAGTCTGTATAAATGCTGTGATTTTGGTAAGAGCAGAGCAGAGCAAGGTAAAGTTTTTGCTTTGGCAACAGAGTTACATAGTGGCCATACATACAATGTTTGCATAACATTAGACTATTATTAGAGGATTGAACAGTGGATTATTGGTCGAGGTTTTTTTCAGTGAAGAATAAATTTGTTTTAGTTGTCATTGCTGATTTTTTCTGTTGCGATTTTCAAGTCATAACAAGTGTCAGTGAGCAAATCTTTGTACCAGGTGATCGTGTCTATTCTAGTAGTAGTTAGCAGGCATACGTCCCAGGTGTCTATGACTATTCCAATGCCAGTGGAAAAGCCTTCGCACCAGGACCCAGCACCTAATCGAGAAGCAAGCCCTTGTTCCAGGCACTCCGCCCAAGCCTGGGGGGCTCTGTCCTTGTGTACTGTCCTCATGTTTTCAAAGCCAGGGTTTCATAAAACTGTGCGATTTACTTAAATGGCACAAACATTAAAATATATATATATATTTTTAATTATCTAAATAGTTTAAATTGTAGTCCTTGACACTACTGTCTTTGAAGTTGATGACTTGCACATCCAGCAGGACGAATACCCTGCTTCATGCTGCATTTACAAGCGGAGAACTCTCATCTCAGCAGTGCTTTTCTCACATTCTGCCCTTTAATTGCCACTTGAGATATCATGAGCGTAAGAAATTTGTAAAATAATTTGTTTGTATCATGAAGCAAAACACACTTAGTGTTGAGTTCATTTTTAAGAAATTAAGACTGTCCAGAGAAAATCGTTTCAGCCCAGATGGAATAGCCCTGCACTTCTGGAAAAAGATTCCTATTCAGCTAGAATTATAGCTATGAGCTAATCAATAACAATAAAACCATAAAATAAGTAAATATGGACATTTTTTACAACTCAGGTCTGTGTTATATCAAAGTTAAATTGTATATTTTAAATTGGAAGAGGCCAGTAAATGATGTAAAGATAATTATCTCTTACAGATTGACAGATAATGTGATGATAACTCTTGACAAATTCTTTGGCTTTTGGACTCAGCAGGAAGATTTTGTAATTGAGGAGCATCTGCCCTGAGCTGCAGTAGGATAAATCCCCATGGAGTCCAGAGACAGGCAGTGGTGGCTGATAACTCTGCTGACCAACAGGGTTATGAGGACGATGAAATGGTGAAGCAGATAACGGTGATGGAGAGGTGGAGGACACGCTTAATGGCAGAATCAACATACAAAAGGAGGAGTAAGAATCATATTTTAAAAGGTTGCAGCAAGATGATAGGCTAAAAATGTAGGTGTGAAGCTGAGATATTGGATGGATGTGATCAGCAGATGGTACAGTTGATGGCTTTATTGACAGCCCCAGGCAAAAGGTGCATTTGGCTGGTCGACTTCAGACTTAGTTTTATTGTTTGGTTGTGGGTAAAGAACAATGCATGATGGGAACTGGGCATAAGCCAAATAGCCACATATTGTTCATGTGATGAGCACATGTCCCACTGAACTCTCTCCTGATCAAGTCAGATACGCAGTTGAGCGCAGCTCAACACACCCAACAGTGGCGGTCATGCTGAGGGTTCGCCCTCATTGGTTAGGTGCTTGAACCCAGAAAACCTAGTTTGGAAAAATAGCTTCTCAATCCTGTGAAGAAGCTCGACGTTGTTAAGATGTTCAGAGGTACATACTCTTATTTTTAAATGTGTGTTTCATGCACCTTTTTCACAAGCATTCTGTTAAGCAGCAGATCCGGCAAATCCTGCAGGACGTGTCATGGTGAAATTCATGTGACAGTTGAGCAGCACTCAATGTGGAAATGCAAGACCTTGATGACAGACGGTTGGACTCCGCGCTACACGCAGACGTCTGTACAGCCAGTCAGTGCAGTGAATGTGCCAAATGACAGCAGGAATTATGGGTAATCACATGTGAGGGGAGTGTGAAGCAGATGGAATGAGAAATAAACTACAGGCCGGAGCTGCAAAAGAAAAGTTTCCCTGACTGAGCTTTTGCTAAAGTTTCATAATTGCCATCATTAGGGCCCGAGCACCGACCGGTGCCAGGAACCTATTGTTTTTGATGGGATTTTTATTAGGGCCCGAGCACCGACCGGTGCGAGGAACCTATTGTTTTTGATGGGATTTTTATTATTCTTCTTCTTCTTCTTCTTCTTTTTATTCTGCTGCGAGAAAGCATTTTTGAGGGCTTTGCCATGCACGAAAACTCACAAAAATTTGCAGACACGTCAGTCGTGGTGAAAATTGCAAAGTATTATTATTTTTGTGCTTGGACATGCCCCAGTGGCTCTATAGCGCCACCAAACACGCGGCCATTTTGGAACGCACTTGCTCGGATTCCCACAAAATTCAATAGGGTCATAGTAGTCATCATAAATTTTTTTGTCAATTTTTTTGAAATTTTTTTGCCTCACAGGAAGTGAGCTATGAGCCATTTCCTGCGTTTTTTCAGATTTTACGAACACATTTTTGAGGGCCTTACTATTCTCGAAAACACACCTAACTTGGCTTATAGATTGAAAATATGAAGTTCTTTGATTCAATATCTCATTTGGCACTAGGTGTGTTATGGTGGCTCTATAGCGCCCCCTAATACATAATTGCATTTTTGAGGGCATCAGCATGCTCGAAAACTCACGAAACTTTGCAATCATATTAAGCTGGTCATACTTTTTACTAGAAAGTGGGGTTTACGGATGGATATGGCAAAATTGCATTACAGCGCCACCTAGAAAATTTCAATGAAGCAGCCCTCGCAGTGTGTTTAACCTGCATGTACAAAATTTGGTGGACATGTGAACTATGCCAAGACCTAAAAAAAAGTCTCTTGGTGCCATGACCTAGACTCAACAGGAAGTCCGCCATTTTTAATTGAATTTGCAATTTTTTTTTATTTTGTGCCATTCACAGGCGTCGTACTTTAACGAACTCCTCCTAGAGATTTTATCCGATCAACTTACAATTTCGCATATGACTTTTTAAGACCTGGTCGATGTTAAATTGCAAAGCTTTTTTGGATTCATCGAACTTTGTATCCGTGGCGTCGCGGCGAATTTTGATGTTCCGCCATGAAACAGGAAGTTGGTTTTACGCGCACATGCTTAGTGAAATTTGCGCGAATCTTCACAGGCTTTATAGGAGTCCACTTCCAAGGAGACCTATATGTTGATATTAGATTGGGTGTGGTCAGGTGGCTCCACAGCGCCCTCTTGAAACGGCCATGTTGAGATAAAAGTGCTTGAATGTTCATGAAATTTGGTGTGATCATTGCTTTGTGTATGTCGAGTTATATTAATTTTTTTGAAATTTTTTGGCCAAACAGGAAGTGAGCTATGCGCCATTTCCTGCGTTTTTACAAATTTTATAAACACATGTTTGGATGCTTAAGAATACTCGAAATCTTGCAAAAAGTTGCACAAATTATAATTGTCTTATTATCTTCAATTTTATATATCAATTTACACTAAATTTGGCACAATGGCTCTATAGCGCCCCCAATCAGATTTTTAAAAGAATTGCCATTTTGAGGGTCTCAGCATGTTCTAAAACTCACAAAATTTTGTAAATGTATAAAGACCATCATTCGTATTACTCTGACAAAAAACTTACATATATACATGGCAAAAATGTCACTATAGCGCCCCCTGGAAAATTTTAAATAAGCAGCCCTCGCAGCCTGGTAAACCTACATGTATGAAATTCGGTAGACATGTGGAATATGCCGAGACCTACAGAAAAGACTCTTGGTGCCATGACCTAGACTCAACAGGAAGTCCGCCATTTTTAATTGAATTTGCAAATTTTTAAAATTTTTTGCAATTCACAGGCATCGTACTTTTACGAACTCCTCCTAGAGATTTTATCTGATCAACTTAAAATTTGGCATATGACATCAAAAGACCTCGGGGATGTTAAATTGCGAAGCTTTTTTGGATTCATCGAACTTTGTATCCGTGGCGTTGCGGCGAATTTCGATGTTCCGCCATGAAAATGGAAGTTGCTTTTATGAGCATATGCTTTGGGAGATTTACGTGAAACTTTACAGGCTTAATGATAGTCTAATTTTAAATATACCTATATGTTGATATTGGAGTGGGTGTGGTCAGGTGGCTCTACAGCGCCCTCTTGACACGGCCATGTTGATATAAAAGTGCTTGAATGTTCATGAAATTTGGTCTGATCATTGCATTTGTTTTTCTGGGCTGTGCTGATTTTTTTGAAATTTTTCGGCCAAACAGGAAGTGAGCTATTAGTCATTTCCTGCGTTATTCCAAATTTTATGAACACACATTTGAAGGCCTTAGCATACTCGAAAACTTGCAAAACTTTGCTAAAATTTTATTTGTCACATTGTCCTCAATTTGAAAAAAAAATTGGCAGTAAATGAGGCATCATGGCTCTATAGCGCCCCAATACGATTTTTAAAAGAATTACCCTTTTGAGGGTTTCAGCATGCTCAAAAACTCACAACATTTTGTACAATTTTAAAGACCATCATTCCTATTACACTGATAAAAAATTTACAAATAGGCGTGGCAAAAATGGCATTATAGCGCCCCCTGGAAAATTTCAAATAAGCAGCCCTCGCAGCCCGGTAAACCCACATGTATGAAATTCGATAGACATGTGGAATATGCCGAGACCTACAAAAAAGTCTCTTGGTGCCATGACCTAGACTCAACAGGAAGGCTGCCATTTTTAATTGAAATTGCAACTTTTTAAAATTTTTTTTGCCATTCACAGGTGTCGTACTTTAACGAACTCCTCCTAGAGATTTTATCCGATCAACTTAAAACTTGGCATATAATATCTACAAACCTTGCTGACGTTGAATTGCGAAGCTTTTTTGATTTCATCGAACGATGCATTCGTGGCGTCACGGCGAATTTTGATGTCCTGCCATGAAACAGCAAGTTGCTTTCAATTCCACATTCTTTGTGGGATTTGCCTGAAACTTTCCAAGCTTGATAAAATTGTTCGCCCAAGTATAGATATATGCTTATTTTATATCGAGAGGTGCCAGGTGGCTCCACAGCGCCCTCTAGATATGGCCATGTTCAGATAAAAGTGCTTGAAAGTTCATGAAATTTAGTCTGATCATTCCATTAGTCGTTCTCCGCAATTGTTAATTTTTTGAAATTCTTTTGCCAAACAGGAAGTGCGCTATGAGCTATTTCCTGCGTTTTTCCAAATTTTACGAACACACGTTTTAAGGCCTTAGAATGCTCCAAAACTTGCAAAACCATCCAAAAATTAGAACTGTCTTATTCTCTTCAACACATCCATCAATTGGCACTAAATGGGGCATAATGGCTCTATAGCGCCCCCAATAATATTTATAAAAGAATTGCTCTTTTGAAAGTCTAAACATGCTGGAAAATTTACAAAAATCAAAACACTCATGGAGCCCCGTATTACGATACTGTGTTGTAGATTTTGTGCACAGGCAAGTCAAAATGGTATCATAGCGCCCTCCAGAAAATTTTTGCACTCCCATCAGGAAACCACATTGTACGCGGTCCAGCAGTGTCCAATGGCTCTGAATGGACACCTGCAGCCATCAAGATCTTGCTGCCACCCCAATGTGCACAGGGGGGGCGAGGGCCCTTTCAACGCTGCTTGCAGCTTTAATTCTTCTTCTTTTTATTCTGCTGCGAGAACGCATTTTTGAGGGCTTTGCCATGCACGAAAACTCACAAAAATTTGCCCACACGTCAGTCGTGGTGAAAATTGCAAACTATTATTTATTTTGTGCTTAAACATGCCCCGGTGGCTCTATAGCGCCACCAAACACGAGGCCATTTTGGAACGCACTTGCTCGGATTCTAATGAAATTTTATAGGGTCATAGTAGTCATCAAAAATTTTTTTGTCAATTTTTTTGAAATTTTTTTACCACACAGGAAGTGAGCTATGAGCCATTTCATGCGTTTTTTCAGATTTTACGAACACATTTTTGAGGGCCTTATCATACTCGAAAACACACCAAACTTGGCTTATTGACTAAAAATATTAAGTTCTTTGATTCTATATCTCATTTGGCAGTAGGTGTGACATGGTGGCTCTATAGCGCCCCCTAATACATAATCGCATTTTTGAGGGCATCAGCTAGCTCCAAAACTCACAAAACTTTGCAAACATATTAAGCTGGTCATTCTTATTATTAGGATATAGGGTTTACAGATAGATGTGGCAAAATTGCATTACAGCGCCATCTAGAAAATTTCAATGAAGCAGCCCTCGCAGCATGTTTAACGTACATGTACAAAATTCGGTGAACATGTGTACTATGCCAAGACCTAAAAAAAAGTCTGTGGTGCCATGACCTAGACTCAACAGGAAGTCCGCCATTTTTAATTGAATTTCCAAATTTTTTTAATTTTTTGCCATTCACAGGCGTCGTACTTTAACGAACTCCTCCTAGAGATTTTATCCGATCAACTTAAAATCTTGCATATGACATCTAAAGACCTTGTTGATGTTAAATTGCGAAGCTTTTTTGGATTCATCGTACTTTGTATCCGTGGCGTCGCGGCGAATTTCGATGTTCCGCCATGAAACAGGAAGTTGGTTTTATGCTCGTATGCTTTGCGAGATTTGCCCGAAACTTTACAGGCTTAATAAGAGTCGACTTCTAAATATACCTATATGTTGATATTGGATTGGGTGTGGTCAAGTGGCTCCACAGCGCCCTCTTGACATGGCCATGTTGAGTTAAAAGTGCTTGAATGTTCATGAAATTTGGTCCAATCATTACATTTGTTTTTTTGGGCTATGCTAATTTTTTTGAAATTTTTCGGCCAAACAGGAAGTGAGCCATGAGCCATTTCCTGCGTTATTCCAAATTTTGAGAAAACACGTTTGAAGGCTTTAGCATCCTCTAAAACTTGCAAAACTTTGTAAAAATTATAATTGTCTGATTGTCTTCAATTTGAGACAGAAATTGGCAGTAAATGTGGCATAATGGCTCTATAGCGCCCCCAATCAGATTTTTAAAAGAATTGCCCTTTTGAGGGTCACAGCATGCTCAAAACTTCACAAAATTTTGTATTATTCTAAAGACCATCATTCCTATTACACTGAAAAAAAGTTACATATAGGCGTGGCAAAAATGGCATTATAGCGCCCCCTGGAAAATTTCAAATAAGCAGCCCTCGCATCGTGGTTGACCTGCATGTATGAACTTCGGTGAACATGTGGAATATTCTGAGACCTAAAAAAAAGTCTCTTGGTGCCATGACCAAGACCCAACAGGAAGTTCGCTATTTTTAATTGAAATTGCAACTTTTTTAGATTTTTCGCAATTCGCATGTGTCGTACTTTAACAAACTCCTCCTAGAGATTTTATCTGATCAACTTAAAATTTGGTGAATAATATCTAAAGACATGACCGATGATAAATTGCGAAGCTTTTATGGATTTATCAAACAATGTGTCCGTGGCATTGCGGCGAATTTCGATGTCCTGCCTTGAAACAGGAAGTTGATTTTACTCCCACATACTTCGTGGGATTTGCCTGAAACTTTCCAAACTTGATTAATTTGTCCTCCCAAATACAAATATATGCTAATATTAGATCGGGAGTGGCAAAGTTGCTCCACAGCGCCCTCTAGATACGGCCATGTTCAGATAAAAGCGCTTGAATGTTCATGAAATTTGGTGTGATCATTGCATTATTGATTCCAGGCAATGCTTAATTTTTTGAAATTTTTCGGCCAAACAGGAAGTGAGCTATGGGCTATATCCTGCGTTTTTCCGAATTTTACGAACACACCTTTTAAGGCCTTAGAATGCTCCAAAACTTGCAAAACGTGGCACAAATTATCATTGTCTTATTTTCTTGAATTTCATACATCAACTGCCACTAAATGTGGCATAATGGCTCTATAGTGCCCCCAATCAAATTTTTTCAAGAATTGCCTTTTTAGGGGTCTAAGCGTGCTTGAAAATTTACGAAAATCAAGACACTCATGGAGCCCGCTATTCCAATAACTATGTTGTAGATTTTGCGCAAAGGCATGTCAAAATGGTATCAGAGCGCCCTCCAGAAAATTTTTGCAATCCTATCAGAAAAACACATTTTAAGCTGTCCAGCAGTGTCCAATGGCTGTGAATGGACATTTCCACCCATCAAGATCTTGCTGCCCCCCCCAACGTGCAGGAGGGGTGCGAGGTCCCTTTCAACGCTGCTTGCAGCTTTAATTTTGATTGTTATTCAACCCTAAATCCAAACTTGACATTAAGTTTCTTTTGAATTGGCGGATATTTAAACAAATCTACTCATTTGATAATTATCTCATTTGATAAATTCAATCAATTAACAAAGCAATGAAAGGTTGTTTTTAAAATGACAACTTGAAATAAAAAAAAAGTGAACAGAGCTGCCGGGTGGCTCACACGGTTAAGGCACTGCTCTGCAGTGCAGAGGTGATCACCACGTCGCGGGTTCGAGCCTCGGCGTACCCACCGGCAGGGGTCGGCAGCCTTTTCGGAGTAGCGCACAATTGGCTATCGCGCTACAGGGTTTCAAATTGGGAAGGGACTGCCGGATTTGGGTGTTCAGCGACAGCTTTGTTCGTTGCTCCAGCGCCTCCTGTTGGCCAGACGGGCGCTCGTCAGGAAGATTCTGGGTTTGTTCACGTCCGGGTATCCTCCGCCCTCGTTCGTAACTTACGAAGATTCGACCAATGAGTGTATAAGAATCAGTGGCTGACGGACACGTGCTTCGGAGGAGATTCGTCAACTGTCCTCACTATCCTGAGTTGGCAGCAATGGGTCGCATACGAGCAAGCTTTGTACATAGTTCACCAATTGGGCATTCCAGATTCGGGTAGGATTGGAGATGATTGGAGAAAAAAAGGAAAAAAAAAAAGAAAAAAAAAGTGAACGGATAAATTGAAAAAACAGAATCAAAAAAATTCACTTCGGCAAAAAAAAAAAAAAAATGACGTCACAACTTATATCACAGTGATGTCATCGCGTCCCCAAATCGTTAGAACCACATTGCGTTGACAAAAAGAATGGCGTTAGTAACTGGAGACTAAGTTTTGGATGTGAATGTGTATATGACTTTTTGTGTGACCAAGACCTTAAAGGTGTAAGAGGATTTTCTCCAAAAGTTAACCCAAAAGTCTGTCACTTTTTGAAAAATGCGCATGTGCAAGACCATCCGACCAGCTTTACCGCTCCTCCACAGGAAATGCCAAACGCCTGAATGTTGGGAGCGAGCGTGCGCGAGCTTCTGCAATTGGCCTTCATTTATAAGCTTTACACTTTCACCATTTCAGACTCACCATCGTTAAGTAAAAAAATATTTGCTACAGCCAAACAATTGTGAAATAAACAACTAGTAAAGTGTCTGAGTGAAAAGCATACCATTATGAGCCTCATCTGACAGCATTCAGTTTGTTTCGTATGTGTGACTCTCCTTCTGGGCCAGATCTGGCAAACGAATCTGGGCCGGTGTCTTTTGGCACAACGGGCCAATGCTGGCACGTATCCGTTTCTTCACTTCCGGGCCAGCACTGGGCCAGCACTGTGCCAGCTCCAAAAAATAGATGCAATGATTTCTAGTCATTTTGCCAAAGGTGTACCAGATCTGGATCGGCACTGTACTGGATCTGGCCCAGAACTGGGCCAGATCGGTAAAACTGATGCTGCCCGGAGTCCTTAGTATCTGTGTCAGCACTTGGCCAGCTCCAGGCGCGTGCAGGCCCATCTGGACCATAAATATACATAAACACTAGATGGCTCAAGCACGCTGCGAGCCAATGTGAAGTAACGTCGTCACAGCGCGGCCATCTTGGAACAGGACTGCTCGATCACTCATAACATTACATCCAATGGAGCACGGACTTTGAAATAACTGTAAATTGCTCAACTCTCCCAAATTCTCAACTGATTTTCAAACAAACGGCTTGGTTTATCGGGTAAACATCAGAGATGTAGTTATTTAACTGCATTTAAAGAATAATTAAAACCATCGAATTCGGTATAAAAAGTACATAAAGGCTTGTAATAACCCAATCCGTTTGTAAATCCGTCAAGAATTCAGCGAGTTACGAGTATTAAAGCGAGTAAATCATCCACCTTACCTCTGACTACAGCACAGTGCACCAGAGCAGTCCCCTGTCCTAAGATGGCCGACCAGTGACGACGCTGCCGACTCTGCCTTGGGCCATCTAGTTTTTATTTATATCTATGATCTGGACGCTCTGGACTTTTCCCGGTGGCCTGTGTCCTTATTGGCCTGCCTGGCTGCCAATAATAAAATGCAGCCACTGGCCCGCTGTTTCCAGGCGGACAACACACACTTGTTGCAACAGCAGCAGCGCTGGCAGCACTATGTTGACAGAGAACACGCCCCCTCACTGCATAGTGCACACCAAGGACTGTATAAAATATAATATATATATATAATATAAAATATACAGTCCTTGGTGCACACACAGTGCACACGTAGCCAACATGAACTTTGTGATCAGGGGGTAGGGGATTGATCGAAATTACACCGATCACCGTTTTTCTTTTAGAGGACTCGAGTTGTGACTGGTTAGTTGCTTTATGGCCCGCCTCGACACAGCCAAAACACTGGAAATGTAGAGAAGAGCATGGAGCAGTCTGCGAGAGGAGGGGGGATGAGTGAGAGAGACACGTCCAGTGTTGCCAACTTAGCGACTTTAATCGTTACTACTCTCGACATGCAGCGAGTGCTTCCGACGGCCTGTCCCGCGTCACAGAGCACTCATAGGCGGCCCAGTCCTCTCGCAGCCGCCCCTCCTAGCTGGAGTCGGAGCAGGAGATGTTCACCCCTCCGTGTCCAAACTGCGAATGAATCGCACATGCGAACCCGCCGTTTTTTTTCAGTGTTGGTGTACAGTCACGGCGGGATAAATGTGATTTTTTTGTCTAAATAAATACCTGTATTAGTAAAGATACTCGCCTCGTCCAGACAGTTCCGTGTGTGTTTGCATTTCTCCGTGACACAAGCTAAACCTCTAGCTTAACATGGCTCAGTCTAAACTGTACAGTCAAAAGTACAGAAAGGAGTGGGAGTTTATTGGGGATGATACTCGGGCATACTGCATATATTGCAAGGCTGATTTCTATGCCAAACTAAGCGATATAAAAAAACACATGGCAACTCCAAAACACATGCACAAGGTGTATTATGCAAATTGGGTAATGACGTCATCTATCGACTTTTAGGACAGCCAATACAGTAGTTTTATATTCAATATTGGTATTCTTTTTAGGTATCGTAAGCTGGCATGACATCTAAACGATTTGCTGACAAAATAATACATATTTTTGTGTAACATATTTTTGTGTAATTCTGCACATTATATAAATAATATAGAACAAAAGGACCCAGTATGATGTAGAGAAGAGATTAGAGAAGAGAAAACAAAAGTACTGGTATGGAAGACTGTGTGGAGCTGTCCTCATGGTTGTGTTTAATAGAGTCTTGTTGTGTGGCTGTCAGTCTAATAGTGTTGTTGTAGTTGCTATGACAACTCTAAAAGCTGCCTAAAGTCGTCTTTTTTTGAAGAAAAACCCCCACAAATTTTTCGCCGCGCGCGCTTTGCATCCACCGCAACACTTCAGTGGCCTGCTTGCTTGGTAGTCTCCTGGCCTGAATTGGATCCCCAGCACGCCCCTGGCCAGTTCCATATTGGATACTCATTTTGTGGTTATTATACCCCCCACAACGAAGTTTAGGGGGGTGTATACTGGATTTGCTTTGTCCGTCCGTATGCGCTCGCGTGCGTGTGTGTGTGTGTGCGTCCGGACCTAGATCTCATAACCAACTCATCCGATTTTGAAAATTTTTTTTCTTGCTGGAAGGTCTATTGACTGTGGTACTGCCCGACTACTTGTTGTTGCGGAGGGTATCCTGTAAGCCATGCTTACTCACTAAATCTAGATTGGTCGTGGTCTGTATCAGTCAGTCTAATTGTGTGCTTGCTTCAGCAGAAGCAGCAGAATCTATTCTTTTACTTCTTCTTCTTCCGCCTAAATTTAGCCGATGAACTCCTTCTACACCGTTTAAGCTATTGATCCTGTTCAAACTTCAAAAATTTCAGCCTGATGTGAATTACGTTGCATCCGTACAGATTTTTGATTTTCTTTTTAGTTTTTGAGATATTTAATTTTAGAAGTCATTTTTGTGGTTCTATTAAATCAAGCCATTTTTCTGCTGATTCAGTAGATTCAGCTATTTTCTACTATTTGTTTTACTCTGTCATACTTTTAACTACAAATATCACTCAAACTGCAAAATGTTAAGTTAAGCTTGTATAATTTCTTCTCTGTTCAAATTTTTTGTAACTTCTATAATTTTTTTAATCATTTCTGTTACAATGCATTCTGGGAACTTACTGTGTGGTGACCTCACGGTTAGAGTGGCAGACAGCCCTAAAATCGTTAAGAAGTCTTCTCTTAAAGAGGTTATGGGAAGTCCAATATGAAATTGCTGGAATCCTGTTATTTATGTTCTGACTAGATAAATAAAACGTATCATGAGAAATAAATGCGAGAAAAATGTGTTCTAAACGCATTTTTTGACATTTATTCATACAATTCCGAAGATCATTCAAATTTCCCGGGAAATTGACTAATCAGGAAGTGGGACGTCATTTCAAGAACATAACATACAATCCAAAATGGATTGTGAATTAATTTCATTAAATGGATTGTAATTTTAATTTCATTAAATTACCATTGCAGAAATTCCGAAAAAACTCATCATTATCAGGTGTGGCCAGTTTTATTTAATGACGCACATCTGTCAGCTCTCACGCATTGGGATTTCTCGCGCTTTTCTTTACTCATGAGTTGTAAAATGCTGTGCTCATCTGGCTCGTGGGGCGCGTGTGGATTGGTCTGCGAGGCTCATGTAGCTGTAAGTCACGAGAATCCATTCTTTTCTACATTCTTAATTGCTGAATTTAGAAGGAAATGTTACCAATTTGTCTGAGAAACTTACTAATCAAGAAAAGTAAACTGCGACAGGTTTAGGTCATTCAGCACAAGGGTGAGGATTGAGCGTCCCTTTGCAGCAGCCGACGCACCGCCTGTTTTACCCAATGCCCGCTACTGTCAGTTATGCTCGAGTGGTGTTTATGAATTGCAATTGGCGAGGAGTGGGACCGCTCCCTCGGTAAGTGGTAGGTCTCTCTCTCTCTCACACTCCAGTTACATTTCAATCGTGCTCACTATATGGTGAGTGGAGGGTGAGTGTGAGTGTCGTTTCTGATTACAGACCATGCACGCTAAATAAAGAGATCTTTATGGAGATTCACTCTCAGCAAATTCACTCTCGTTCGGTCATTTAGACCTGGGAAAATCTCTTTCGTGGAGCGGACATGAGGATGGTTCGGTTCCGTTCTTACCTTAAAGTTCTGTAAGTTTTTCATGCCAGCGCGGTGCCGGTGGTCTGGGCTCCGCTGTCATAGCTGCGGCTTCAATGGAAAGAGTGCCCATAGATGATCACGCTTACCCGGGCGTGCTCTTTCTGCCCCTCCCGTTAAAACAATAGTGACAGCAGTTTACCGCTGGTGGACTATAAGCTAGCTATGTTTGTAGCGTTTGTAGCATTGCTGCCTGTTTATGAGAATC
This sequence comes from Gymnothorax reevesii, assembly GCA_029721435.1. Taxonomy (NCBI): domain Eukaryota; kingdom Metazoa; phylum Chordata; class Actinopteri; order Anguilliformes; family Muraenidae; genus Gymnothorax; species Gymnothorax reevesii. Next base: position 5,709,271 of record CM056585.1, on the reverse strand, counting down.
CACTGAACTTTCTTTTTTAGACTTGCTATTGGCGTTTTTAAGTTATTAAGTTAGGGCAGTTTGAATGGATTACGGTTGGTAGTCACCTTTACCACGGTGAACTGCTGAATTTAATATTTCTAGTAGGTTTTTTTTTTGAGGTCATAAATGCTGGCTGCCGTTAATGGCTAGCTTATGAACTAATGATTTTATTGTTTCTTTAAATGCATATTTGTATGTGTTTGAGGCTACAGCGGCTAGGTTAATTATTGTTATTATTTATTTATTTATTTAAGTAAATAGTGAGTCAAAAGCTATGGGATGCGATGGGATACCTCCTGATGGAAAGTGCCCTTGTGAGAGGCCGAGGAATGTAAAGCTCAGTCAAGGAGATTTAATGTTGTGTGACCACTGCGAACGTGTACGGTTTCCACTTACTAACAGCGGAACCAACAGTAATGCTAATGAGGTCCTTACCATGATCGCTACAGGCAAGTCTGAGGAGCGAAATGGGAACAAGGACAGAGGGGACATCATAAAGCCAGCGATAGATACCCTATTAGCTTATGTTGTGTTTACACAGCAGTCTGGAACAGTCACAAAAATCAAAGAGGTGGTGTTGAGAAATTTCTCCCACAAAGTCATAATTGCGGCTGAGAATAAACTGTGGGAAAACTGTGGTGTTGATACATTAGGGGAGAAAGTGAATAGAAAAGACTCTTCCTCCAGAACTGAAAATGAAGCCAATATTATTGACATTCTGCTGGCTCTTCAGAAATTGGACAGGGAAAGTAAACTCCCAATGATAGCGATTTCTGCTATGGATCTACGGAACATCCTGTGTGCACACCCTGAGGAACTAAATGACATATCGCTGGCTGATAGGACGAACAGGATGGAAAGCAAAGTTGAAGCTGTGACAGAGGTTTTAGATAAGTATGTAGCAGAAAATATCACAATGCGTGACAGAGTCACGTCTCTTGAGAAGCAAAGGCTGTCGTATGCCCAAGTCATGGTAGACAGTTCCAATCAGGGCAGCGATGTTCATCACCCATCAGCACAAGTATGGAAGGTTCACCAGCCTCCGGATCGTGCCACACGAGGGCGCGGAGTAGCCAGCTGGGGCAGAGGCATGGGTCGAGGAGGGAGTTTTCTTCCAAGAAGTAATCCTCTGCGTCCACCTACCCCTGCAGATCGATTGAAGGATGCAACACCTGAGAGATCGATTGGATCTGAGTCACCATTATCGACGGGGTTTGCGAAGCCTGCCTATCACGCGAGGAAGGAAAAGAGATGGCAGCGAAAGGTTATTACTGGGAGGTCCCAGGCAGTTGGAGCTGTGACAGGAGTGCCAGAGCCCAGCAGGTCCCTGTTCGTGTGTTGGGTGGATACAGCCATTCATGAAAAGGACATTCAAGCATTCTTGGAGGAATATGAACTGACAGTAAAACATGTTGAGCTTCTTTCTCATCCGGAAGCCAAGTTTAAATCTTTCAGACTTGACGTACCGAGCACAGACATGGAAAAAGTGATGGATGAAGAAGTATGGCCCGTAGGGGTTAATGTAAGGCGTTTTTTAAGAAAAGAGATGAAAACCCAAAGGGCTTTAAATAATGGAAACCACGCTCAAAAATTGTTCACTAAATAGTAATGGTTTAGGGCTTGATAGGATTAAATATATCAACAAGGCAACAAGTGAGTGATATTTTGTGTTTACAAGAACATTGGTTACATAGTGGTCAGATATCAAGCCTTACTTCTAAGCTGCATAATGTAAATATACATGGTATATCTGGTATGGAAAATGACACTATGTTAAAGGGTAGGCCATATGGTGGCTGTTTCATTGCATGGAACAAGAGCCTTCAATGTACTGTATCGCCGATCTTAATGTCATGCTCACGGGTGTGTTGTGTAAGAATAGATCTATCAAATGGCAGTTTACTTGTGTACGATGTGTATATGCCGACTGATGGTCATAAGAGTGATGATAATGCAGAGGTCTTACAATGTATTTCACTGTCAATAGTCCAGCAAAATGTAGATAAAGCCATCATAGCAGGTGACTTCAATACTGATCTAGAAAGGCAGGGTTCAAAACATACAAAACTTTTAAATGATTTTTTAGTTCAGGAATCTATGATTGCTGGCTGTAAGCTAAATTGTGCACAATGTGATTTCTCCTATGAGAGTAGGATAACAGGCATTAGGTCAATGATTGATCATATGCTTTTTCCTATCTCTTGTGTTGATGAGATATTAGCATATAATGTAGTTCATGATGGGGAAAACTTATCTGATCACTCACTATTAGTTGCAACTCTTAAGGTGTGTAATGTTGTTCTTCGCTCTAATAATTACAGCACAAGCTGTGATAATCTCAATTGGAAGAAAGCATCACAGGATCAAACTGATCAATACAGATCAACACTTGAATGTTTGCTCAATGATATTTTTTTTTATCGTGGGATGCAATTAGGTGTTCAGATGCAAATTGTAATGTACATGCACAGGATATAACTGAGTATCACAACAAGGTTGTAAATCCTTGTATAATTGCTGCTACACAATGTATTTCAAAAACAAAGCAGGGATGTAGTGAACAAAATGTACCAGGGTGTTCTGAGTTTGTTGAGCCAGAAAAAGAACGCAGTCTTCTTTGGCACAGCATCTGGAAAGCAAATGACTGTCCAAAAACGGGTGTTCTGGCTGATATCCATCGCAGCACGCCTGCCAAATATCATTTGGCTGTACGTTATGTAAAATGAAACGCTGAAAAGCTTAAAGCTGAAAAATTATCAAATGCTTTAATACATAATAATGATCGTGATTTTTGGGGCAAAGTGCAAAGAACTAGGGGCACAATGAAAATCTCCCCAATTGAAGTTGATGGCAGAATTACATGTGAAGAGATAAGTGAACTATTTGCCGATAAATATGAAGCCTTGTATAATTCTGTTGTTACTTCACCAGAGGAAATGGATATTTTGTCAGAAACTACAAGTAGAGAAATGAATGCTACCTGTAAGTCAGGGTCATGCTACGGAAGTCATAAGGTAACTGTCAATTATTTTAATGGGGCTATGAAACAATTGAAACTGTATAAACATGATGGCTGTCAGGGTGTATGGTGGTGACAAGCTGACTATGCATTTAGCCTTCATTTAAAACTCAGTGTTGACTCACGGTATTGTTGGGGTAATGGTCTCGCACAGAACACCAATGTTGGGGAAATGCCTCGAATGGTGGCACCTTTGTGTTGATAATGCCCAAGCAGTGGCGACATTGTTGTGAGTGCAATGGCATGTCATACAGGGGCGCCAGCTGTTGGGGTTACACCTCACAAGTGGACACCATGTGTTGAGGCAATTTGCCTAATGATATTAATATAATTAATTTGACTATCAAAGAAATATGATATTGTAATATTAGTATTAAATATTAATATGAATACCTCGGGGCACCACCCTTCCGCAGTGCAGGGAAAACGATAGCCAATTAATAAAACCTCAGTCTCAATATCCACTAAGCTATTAATGTGGAAATTAATTGATAGTTAAATTAATAATTGTAACCAACTTACCCAATCAATAGTTAGATTGAAGGGTTTGGAGTTCTATATAGAAGAGGTTGGCAGTTTCATTCACTCTTGTACAACATTAATAACCACAGCATATGTCTTTAAAGAATATTTATTTAAATGAAACAAATGAAACACACAATCTAAACTACAATAAACACTATATGCACAATGAAGGAGGTGTGTGTGTGTATGTGTGTGTGTGTGTGTGGGTGAGAGAGAACAAAGGGATGATCTAAGGTGTGAATGGAGGAGCCTTGCTGACCATGTGGAGTGGGGGAAGGCAACCCTACTGTAACAAAGACCAAGTCTTTGTAGCAAAGGATAGTTTCAAGAGTTTTAAAAGTCAATTAAATGACTTAAAACGCTCAATGTTGTGTGTGTGTGTATTATGTTATAATGAAGAGATATGCGTGTGTTTTGCACAGGAAAGGCGCCGTGTTAGTCTACAGGGGGTTATTTGCATGCAAGACATTGCTACACATAAATACCATCCTGTCCTACTAAAACACAATCCAGAACAATCACAGCAGCCATCAGTTTACAAATACACACAGTCAGTTTTAGCCTTAAAAGATGCCCAGTCGTTACCAGTCCTTGGTAGAGAAAAGAGGTTTGGAGGTTGCTGGAGGATCCAATCGTGGGCGATGTTGATCCGGCTGGGAAGAGCGGTTCTGGTGCTGCAAAAGTCCTTGTCTTTGCTGTGGGAGGAGGAGGGAAGCTGGCCGCTCCTCAAAAGCAAGCTGTTGCAGCCAAGGCTCGCTCTACTCCTGGTAGCCTGGCAGATTCTTCAGAATGGCCGGTCTGTGCTGGGCCTAAGAGGTGGGGGAGGAGTACCCCAGCCTGAACAGTCCCCAGGGGTCCAGGAGCCTCTCCAAGGGAGAGAGAGAGTCCAGTGCCAAGAGTCCAAGAGACAAGAGAAGAGAGAGATAAAATGGTTGTCCACTGTTTTCCTGTGCCTGGCCTGCTGGCGGGAAAGGCTTGCAGGCAGCAAGTGGTCATGGGAAATCCTGGGCTCCATTTTGTTTCCTCACAAATGAAAGTTTTCCTCCATGTGACCCCAACAGTATATTGACTGATGATTTATTACAGGCATTAATCATACCTATACCTAAGAATGTGAAGAAAAGCTTAAATAACTCCGATAACTGTAGAGCTATAGCTTTATCTAGTCCAATCAATAAACTATTTGATATTGTATTATTAACTAAGAATGAGCATATTTTCAAGTCGTCTATGTATCAATTTGGTTATAAATGCGAATTGTCAACAACAAAGTGTACCATGGTTGCTAATGAGATCGTACAGTATTACATGTCATGTGAGTCTAATGTATTTATGTGTCATGTGAGTCTAATGTATCTAATGTACACTCTTGATGGCAGTAAGGCCTTTGACAGGGTGCATTATGCACTATCCTTGAGGTATAGGCAGTGGTATGTAGGAGATGCCTTAGCTAAAATCGCCATTGGACCAAACCATTAACTCAAATGGTGGCCTCAGCATGATGTTCGGATTAGGATTGACACGATTGTTAGACAAATCTCATTATATTGCCTCAAACTCAGTGAAAGAATTTTTGGTATCGCCGTTTGTACAGTCGCTCAAACCAGCTCCAAGAGAGCACATTTTGGGCAGCAAAGACTGGTCTTTACGCAGGGCAGGTCCATGAGAACACGTTACAATAAAAAAAATTGCAAAGCAGAGGGCCCCAATTCCTGTATATACAAGCAACTGTTTGCACTACCTAGATCATACCTAAAACAGGCATTATACTGGTATCAAAATGACTGTAACTGCCATTCTTGCTAAGCCAGCAGACATAACTTTTCCATACTCATTGAGTAGTTAACATCAGCTAGCTATGAATTGTGTCATCTGCAATGATGGCAATTATAAAATTCAAGTTTGACCCATTTCGAACACGTTCTATAACCCTGTGTGTGCGCAAGCTAACCTGCTAATAGGACAAATAAAAAGAGCTGTGAATAATATCACAAAATGTGTTAACGATATCTTGCAGCTTGCTATTATTAGCTAGCGAAGACACAGTGCACAGAAATGCACAGAAAGCTATGGTAGTAGCATCTCACTACTTGGCGAGATCAGCGTTGTACAGTTCAGCCTGGGGGAGACACTGACAGTGAGCTGTGTAAGCATTTAACAGCAGCGGCAGTCTGCCAATGTGGCCTGCCATGTTTTCTCCGCCATAAAGCTAGTTTCTCAGCATGCACTGCGTTCACCTAGATATGCACAAGGCCATAGAGAGATGAATCCATCTCATTGACTGCAATTCACCATTTTTTTTTTTACAACTGGCTTGAAGCAGATCAGTCGGTCATGATGCAGCTGAAAAGTCAGAATTCCTTTAACTATTTACTTTCAGCTTTAGTCTTGTGTTTACATTTCAGCAATCTTCAATTTAATGTGGAAAGAAGCCACTAGATGACAGTATTGACCTTTTTTTTGTTAAGCCCAGTCTGGAGCTAGGTTTGGGCATGTCCTGGGCATGTCTGAGAGGGGAAAGTCCCAGAGGAAAAAAAAAGTCTAAATGTGGGAGGGGGCTGCAAAAGAGTATATAAGGAGAGAAATGGAGAGAGTAAAGTAGTAGGAGAAATTACAAGGAGAAGGATACAATTGACCAGACCTGTCACTCTTTTCAAGACCTGTGAAGCTTTTTGTGGATTTTTGCCTGTGTTGGAGCATTTTCCTCACCCGGAACATCACCAAGCAACCCCATCTCAAGGGACCGTAAATATTTTTTTTTTCTTGTATATTTTGGTCAGTACGTAAATTGTAGGTTAGTGTTGGTCTTTGTTTAATTAAATGTGTTTAAGTTTTAAATTTTTTTCTGTCATCTCTTGCTGTCATAAATGTCATAACTAATTGGGGCCATAACATCAACATTTCTTCAGGCTGCAGACACACAGCAGAGGCGCATGACAGATCAGAGAATTGAAGGGCAGCGACAACTTGATGCATTCAAAACCAGAACAATGTAGTTAATTACGAATCCAAGGCTTATTTAAATATTTATTTCTTGACTGAATAAAATTAAATAATTTAAAATTTCTTTTTTTAATAAATAAAAATAAAAAACCTCACAGCAACACAGAACTAACAGCGGTTTAAATCCTCGTGGGTGAGCTGTTTTCCATTTTCCTTAAAAGCCTGTAACAGATGAGAGAGAGAGTTTAAAATTAAAAGGAAGTGGTATTGAACTCATTACGGATAATGTACAGCATGGTGAATAAAAATCCATTGAACAGTGATCAAGACCTTGACACGAAATGGAAGTGTCTTAGGCTGCCTCCAAGTAGTTAAACAACAAACGTCTCATCATCTAATTCATCTGTGTAAAACGTCATGAGGTACAGGCTTACAGGCTTAGGAAGAGAACCACGCTAATAAGAGAATTCAAACGCACTTAAACTAAGCATCGTGGGTGGAAGTTAACGTCCTGAAGTTGGCCAACGTTAAGTTAGTGTAAACCGTTATAGCCATCTATGATGTTCGCCATCATTAACTTTTCCCCACTGAAAAAAATATACAAGCGTTGGCTTTTTAAAGTCGATAAATTGAAAAAGTTGATCTTTAGGGAATTATTTGTAAAGAAAAGCACTTAAATACCGTTTAACCACAACACTGTTAGCCTTACCGTTATTTATTTCAGCTCTTTGTCAGGTGCACTGACTGACACCGGTTGATACCCCTCTGAAAAGAAAAAAAAAAAAAAACGGTTCAATTCGTGCGCTCTGTCCCACGGTTGTGGGCCAGACTCACTCTGATTCCGTTGACTGACTGAGTTCCAGTGTCACAGCCTGTTAGCGGCCCAGTTCTGGAACGGAGGAGTAATACCGGTCTGACTGTAGCACGGATTTGCCGGTTTGGGGGCGAATCCGATCCAGAGTCACTTGTCTGGGATTGTTAAAATGATCCACCCGGAAGGCGCAGCCAAAAAACATCCTCTGTTACACCTTCAAGCAAATGTTGAAACTGAGAAATTTTACAATTTTATCCAGAAAATGAGCTCATTTCAAATTTGATGGCTGCGACAGGTCTCAAAAAAGTTGGGACAGGGGCCTGTTTACCATGGTGTAGCACCCCCTCTTCTTTTTAACACAGAGTGGAGTGGGTATTGAGGAGACAAGTTTCTTGAGTTTAGCCATTGGAATTTGATCCCACTCTTGTTCAATACAGGCTTCCAGCTGCTGGAGAGTTTTGGGTCTCCTTTGATGGTCTTTGCCTTTAATTATGTGCCAAATGTTCACAATCGATGAAAGATCAGGACACCAGGCAGGCCAGTTCAGCATACAGACTCTTCTACTATGAAGCCATGCTGTTGTAATAGATGCAGTATGTGGTTTTGCATTGTCCTGCTGAAATACACAAGGCCTTCCCTGGAATAGATGTTGTCTGGAGGAGAACAAACGTTGCTCTAAAACCTTTATATACCTTTCTATATTCATGGTGCTTTATAAAACATGCAAGTGTCCCACACCATATGCACTCATGCATCCCCATGCCATCTGAGATGCTGGCTTTTGAACTGAACGCTGATAACAGGAGGGGTGGTCTTTCTCCTCTTTAGCCTGGAGGACACGACGCCCATGATTTCCAACAAGAATGTCAAATTTTAAACTTGTCTGACCACAGGACACTGCCACTTTGCTACAGTCCATTTTAAATGAGCTTTGGCCCACAGAACGCGGCGGCGCTTCTGGATCATGCTCAACAATGGCTTGATAGATGCATGATAGAGCTTTAGGTGGCATCTGTGGATGGCACTGCGGACTGTGTTTACAGACAGTGGTTTCTTGAATATTCCTGGGCCCATTTAGTAATGTCAATGACAGAATCATGTGATGCAGTGGGATCTGAGGGCCCGAAGATCACGGGCATCCAGTTAAAGTCTTTGGCCTTACGCACCGAGATTTTTCCAGTTTCTCTGAGTGTTTTCATGATGTTGTGCATTGTCAATGATGAAACCTTCAAAGCCTTAGCAATTTGGCGTTGAGGAACAATGTTTTTAAAGTACTCCATAATTTTTTTACGCAGGCCTCTACAGGTTGAAGAGCCTCTGGCCATCTTTACTTCTGGGAGACTCAGCCTCTTTAAGACATCCCTTTCATAGCCAATCATCTTACACACCTGATGCCAGTTAACTTAATTACTTGCTAAATGTTCTTTCAGCTGATTATCTTATATATTAATTGCTTTTTCAGCCCTTTTTTGCCTGTGTCCCAACTTTTTTGAGACCTGAAGCAGCCAGAAAATTTGAAATAAGCTCATTTTGTGGATAAAAATATAAAATGTCTCAGTTTCAACATTTGAAATGTTATCTATATTCTATTGTAAATAACATATTGGCTCATGTGGTCTGAAAGTCATTGCATTTTGATTTTTCACAATTTACACTTCATCCCGACTATTTCGGAATTGGCGTTGTAAAAAAAAGAGTAGTTCTGCGGCGAGTAACCTATGCTAAAGTCTCGAAGTTTTTTTTAAGATTGGCGCTGGACAAACGGCAAAAGGTTGCGGAACTAAGAAACTGGCAGACAGACAGTCATCTCAATTTCTCTCTGTACTTGGTTCTCGGGGTTGTCCAGTAAACAATGCTGAACTCATAATCCATTGGGGAACAATTGCCAGTCAAGAAAAAGATTACGTCACAGAAATAAACATTTGCCTCGGCTCAAATGTCCTCTCTCGTGCAGCGGTATAATAGGTGGGAAACAGCGGTGACAAATCGGTTCAAGTTTATTTTCATTTATTTCTTTGTCTTCAACATCAATTTTTTTAAATCTGGTGGCTGAACACATTCAGAAGCAGACACGTGACATTGGGCCATACGCCCACAGGAACGCTCACAAGCACTCATACACAAGAAGGAGATTGAACAACCACAAAGTCCGACCAGTTCAACCTCATTCAAGATACCACAAGAACTTTGTTGAACTTCTGACTCCATCGTGAAATCAGGTATGTTGTTTTAATTACTCTGAAATGTTTGATTTGGAGCACATGTCTACGTTATCGTGTAAGATAGAGTAAGGCATGGGAGTTTTGTGGACCGAGGGTTTGCCAAAAGTTCAGTTACTCACTCCAGCCGGAAGAAATGAAGACTTAGACATTAACTCTTAGATGACCAATAACTTTTTAATTAAGACAAAAGCAAAGGTAGCACAGACTTCTTCTCTCTCCCCCCCTTCCTCCGCTCACATTCCATTTCTCCCAGAGCCCATCCAAAGTGACAACAAATAGTTAACTTTTTCAAAATAGAAAATTCACTTCATTAGTTACCCTTGTGCGAAAATTAGAGATTAAATTATGTCTCACAATAGTTTTAGGCGCTACAGAAATCTCATTCATTTTTTCAAAGTATTGTTTTCATGAAATCCGAGTAATAATGCCAGTCCACTGATCTGCAGTGGCAATGAGGACTCAAACCACAAAACTTGGACCTGTCAGTCATCTTATTCTTCGAGGGTTTAGATATCTTCACCCACATTTTTCATTTCATCTGTTCAGTCTTTTACTCTGTTCATACTGGAAATGAGCTAAAACATGATCTCTTTTCAGTAAATGCTCCACATTAAGGCATTGTGGCTAGTACTCTTTCAAATGTAGTTCCAAATCTTACCATGATAAAGTAGCCCCAGCTATTGCTGGCTAATAATCAGGAATTAAAGATTTAGAAAATTTTTTTTTCCGGGGGGGAGGATTACCAAGCAAAAATACTCAGTAATGTTGCAGTCTTTCATAGCTTAAAGGAGAATTCTGGAGTGAAATTGACTTGAGGTGTATTGAGACATGATAACAAGTACTTTCATTTGCCAAATACCCCACCTTCGTACGCACGTAATATTTCGAAATATATAGCTTTTTAGCCGAAGCTCCCAGCAGGCTTACAATAGTAGTAAATCGGGCATAGCATTGCCATGCAAAGCAATCGCTATTTTTTTCATCATTAACAAGGCTGATAGTAGCTCCGCACTTCATCGGTAGAATTCCGAGGGCCCTGACATTTAAAACGAGGCACTGAGAACTTTGAAAATGCGCAGGTAGTTTATTAAAAAAAGACTACTTATGCAAACAGTACCTTGAGATAGTTTCCAGTTGCCTCCATTTTGAAAGGTACAAAGTCGATCGACGAGCACAAATGAATAGATTGCAATCTGTTCCCCTATCCTTCCTATTCGTTCGTGCTCGTCAGTCGACTCATCGTAACTTTCAAGATGGAATAAAAATACTTTTTACCTCAGTCCATGTTCCAGTTTTATGAGGCCTCTGCATTTGAATTGATACCCTTATCAAGCTTTTTGCCAGAAAGCCTGCATTGAAAATTAGGGCCCTGGAAAGTATCGTGACACTTAGCACGTCATTTCTAGGTGCTGGTTGTGCTTTGCTTTACCTGCGATACCATACTGACCTCTGAGCCCAGTAAAATTTCAGTTACATTTACATTCTGTCTTCTGACCCTCCCCCAACCTCCTCTGCATTAGAATCGTATGATGGTGCAGCGCAGCGTGATCCTGCCCCTCCTTTCCTGGGCTGGTGGTTCGCTCCTCCTGCTGCTCGGCCTGTGTCTGGTCTCTGGGACGGGGGCTCGTGTTGGGAGGATCCTGGTGTACCCAGTGGATGGCAGCCACTGGCTCAACATGAATGTGCTCCTGCGGCAGTTGCATCAACGGGGGCACTTCCTGACTGTCATTCGCTCCTCTACCAGCTGGTACATCCCCAAAAATGCCCCTCATTTCACCCCCATCACGGTGCCCCTCCCGCGAGCCTGCAACCTGGAAGACCCCCAGTACATGGCCGACTTCCTGCAGAGGACCCTCGCGCTAAGGCATGGCTCCATACTGGCCTTTGCAGCTCAGCAGCAAGAGACTATCTCCATGCTTGCCGAGGCCCACGAGGCCAGTGCCCAGATGGTGCGACTCATCCTGGAGAACGCCACACTGGTGGAGGAGCTGAGAGGAGCTCGTTACGATCTCATGCTCACCGACCCTAGCTTTGCAGGAGGGGCAGTGCTGGGACGCTACCTGGCGCTTCCTACTGTATTTAATGTCCGCTGGATCACCAACGCTGAGGGACACTTTGCAATCGCACCCTCACCCCTCTCCTACGTTCCCACAGTTGGGTCCTTGCTCACTGACCGCATGAGCTTTGCCAACAAGCTGAAAAACCTGCTGCATTATGGAATCGGAGAGTACGTTGACCTGGCGATCACCAGGCCTCTCTACCAAAGTGTTTGCGAGGAGTTCCTGGGTCCTGACACCAATGTTTATGAGATCTTCCAAGGAGCTGACCTTTGGCTGATGAGGGTGGATTTTGTTTTTGAGTTTCCGCGCCCCAGCATGCCCAACGTGGTGTACATGGGTGGATTTCAGTGTCGCCCCGCCCAGCCGCTGCCCCCAGAGCTGGAGGATTTTGTGCAGAGCTCCGGGGAGCATGGGGTGATGCTCATGTCCCTGGGCTGCCTGCTCAGTGACCTTGACCCCCACATTTCGGAGGTCATCGCCTCAGCCTTTGCCCGCCTGCCTCAGAAGGTGCTGTGGAGGCACTCGGGGACCCGGCCCTCCACCCTGGGGAACAACACCCTGCTGCTGGACTGGCTGCCACAAAATGACCTATTGGGCCACCCCAAGACCCGCGCGTTCGTCACACATGGGGGCACCAACAGCTTGTATGAGGCCATCTACCATGGTGTCCCTGTGCTGGGCCTACCACTCCTCTTTGACCAGCCAGATAACATAGTGCGGATCGAGGCACGGGGTGCGGGGTTAGCATTGGATGTGACAACGCTGACGGTGGATTCCCTGACCCAGGCCCTGCGAGACATCCTGGACGAGCAGAAGCCCTACAGGGAGAACATGCGCAGGCTATCCCGACTGCATCGTGACCGGCCCCTAGAACCCCTAGACAGCGCCATCTTCTGGGTAGAGTTTGTCATGAGGCATGGGGGAGCAGTGCACCTGCGCACTGAGTCTTACAAGATGCCCTGGTACGCCTACCACAGCCTGGATGTTCTGGCCTTGCTGCTGGGCTCAGCTGCTGCTCTTCTGCTGCTCATTGGCGCCACCTGCAGGTGTTTATGTCAAAGACTCTGTAGGACCAGGAAGGTCAAACTGCATTGAGCTAAAAAGGGTGACATTGCTGCTTGAAGTCTGACAGGCTCCTGCTTATTAGATTCTATGTTGCCATCCCAAACTCCAACCACTAGGTAGAAGCATTGTGATGTCAGTCAAACTCTGAGGCTCATATCTGTTCCAGATTTACTTCTGACTTTTAATGATATAATGATATAACTAACCAAAGTTTTAATGAAATCTAACTTTTTCAGCATATTTCTTGAAGAGCCGTTGAATGACAACAACTGACTGTTGTAATGTCCCTAAATGAAGCATTCTACTTTGATCAGATCCATGAGCAACTCATGCTGACTTGTAGTGTCTATATGATGAATTAGCCAGTATAATTAGTGGTTACAAAATCTTGCCTGTACACTGGTCCTCTGGGACTGGTACTTCCCACCCCTGTTATAAAACCTCTGGTGCCAAAAAACAAATTTCCACTTTGAAGTTTGTTGAAAATGATGAATTAACTGTAATTTTTGCAGTACTTGTCACAAAAATTTAATCACTCTGGGCTATTATAATAATAAATACATTTATTTATATAGCACCTTTCAAGCAATACAGCACAAAGTGCTTCACAAGCAGGTAAAAATACATGTACATAAAAGCAATCAAACAAAATGGGGAAAGTAGGGAATTAAACATCAAAACAGAAAGAATTAAGATAATTAAAAGGATACACACATGAAAACACACCCATAATAAAATAATTTAAACCATAAAATCAGCAAAAGCAAGCCTAAAAAAAATGGGTATTTAAAAGGGATTTGAAAGACGATAAAGACTCAGCATTTCTAATATTGTTTGGGGAGCTGTTCCAGAGTATTGGAGCCTTAACCGAAAAGGCTCCATCACCCCTTGTTTTTAACTTGGACTCTGGAACAGCCAATAATGCTTGCTTGGTAGATCTCAGCAGTCTCTCGGGTCTGTAAGGATTTTAAAGCTCACTTACATATTCTGGTGCCATTCCATGGAGTGCTTTGAAGGTAATTAATAAAATTTTAAGATCAGTTTGGAATTGAACTGGTAGCTAATGCAAAGATGCCAAAATTGGGGTAATGTGGGTTCTTTTATTTGTTCCAGTCAGCAATCTTGCAATTGAATTTTGAACCACTTGCAGTTTGTTCAAAGATTTCTTATTCAGACAAGTAAATAACGATTTGCAATAGTCTAATCTTGATGAGATAAGAGCATGAATAATTTTTTAGGTATCTTCAAATGACAGAACAGACCTAATTTTAGCTATATCACGGAGTTACAAGTAGCATGACTGTTCAAGCTTCTTAATGTGGAGCTCAAATTTGAGTCCAGAATCAAATATCACACCGAGATTTCGGGAAGAGGGCCTAATATTAGAAGGAAGAGGTCCAAGAGATGATTGAATTTTGTCAGACACCAACTTTGGACCAAGTATAATGACTTCAGTTTTACTTGGGTTTAACTGCAAAAAGTTTTTAGCCAACCAATTTTGAACATCAGTCATGCAACACCAACACACTGCTGAAATCAGTGTATTTTACTTAAATATACAACTACGTGTCATTAGCATAACTGAGAAAAGCTTTTTATGCTGAGGAATGATAGAACTCAGAGGTAACATATAAATACAAAACAATATCGGCCTAAGTATGGAGCCCTGAGGTAAACCTGAAGTAAGCAGCACAGGCGAGGATACATGCTCACCGAGGGAAACCAAAAATTTTCTGTTTGAATGATATGAAGAGAACAATTTCAGAACAGACCCTGAGAGCCCAACCCAATTTCTCAGCCTATCAATCATGATGATCAACTGTATCAAAGGCAGCACTGATGTCCAAAAGCACCAGTAATGAGCAGTGGCCAGAGTCAGCATTCATCAAAAGATCATTAGTGACCCTGAGAAGAGCCGTTTCTGTACTGTGCTGACGTCTAAAGCCTGATTGAAATTTCTCAAAAATATTGCTGGTTTCCATCTCTTCTAAAAAAAATGCATTGCGACCACTTTTTTCAAAACTTTCGAAATAAAAGTCAATTTTGATATTGGTCCAAAATTACTAAGAATGGCTGGATCAAGATTTGTTTTTTGTTTGTTTGTTTTTTTAAGAAGTGCTTGAACGCAGGCAAAAACAGTCTGGATCACAGCCAGTAGAGAGAGAACTGTTCACCACAGAAAGCAGGTCAGGGGCAACAGTTAGATCCGACTGAGAAATCGTAGCGAAACAACTCAGCTAGTTTAAGCGAGGGCACGAAACAGTAACAGATGGAACATGACTGATACTAGACCGTATAACTGCTATCTTGTCAATAAACAATTTCAAGAACGTCTCACAATCAGCGGGGAATGAAGCTGACGCAGCAGCACCTGGAGGGGTCATCAGACAGTCAATTGTTTTGAATAAGAATCTTGTATTATGCTGGTTAGTGGCTATTAATTCAGAGAATCATTTATCTTGAGCATTTTTTACTTCTTCATTATATAAGTTTAGCAGGCTTTTCATGGGCATGTATAGAACATTTTGTTTAGTGGCCTTCCACTTCTGTTCCGCTTTTCTGCATTCCCTCTTAATGCTGCGAATTTTGTCATTTATCCAAGGCGAATTCTGTTGCACAGGTGTTGTTCTAATTTTGAGAGGCGTGACAGCGATTACAGCAGACAGGCATTTATTATTAAATAAAAGGAAGAGGCTATTCACCCTGCAGCGCTCCCGCACGAAACTTCAAAGAGTGGGGCGGATTGTAAAATGAAATCTCTTATTGGCCAAGCTGCTGGGCAAATAGCAGAAGTGCTTCTGTTATCCGCCATGCCGTGGTGCAAATAGCAGAACTTATTCTCTTATCGGCCCTGCTGCGAGGCAGATAGCTGATGTATTTCCATCAACGCACCCTGCTGCAGGGCGAATAGCCACTTCCTAAATAAATTTAACATTTCGTTGTTGTCGTCACGTGCGCTATATTAACACAAGTATTTAAAAAAAACAGACAAGAATTTTGAAGCTGTGTGCGAGGTTACCACATGGGGATGAAAGGATTGCTTCACTTTGATTTGAGCAATAGGGGCCTAGACATCAAAAATCAAACCAAAATGGTCGTAAATGAAAATATCCTCTATCTTGAGGGTGGCATTCAGATTCACGCCGAGAGTAAAAACTAAGGCCCATATTCAGAAACGATACTCACACTCACCATATAGTGAGTATGACTGAAATGTAACTGGAGTGTGAGAAAGAGATTGACCTACCGATAAACAAGGGAGCGGTCCCACTCCTCGCCAGTTGCTATTCACAAACGCCTCTCGAGCATAATTGACAGTAGTGGGCACTGGATAGGGGAGAGCTGGTACGAAAGTTACATTTTTCACATGGACGTCATTCTGAAAGATAAAGTTACAGACCAAACAAAAATTTGGAGCGATTACCTACTTTCGTGTGAGCTCTGTCAATATCAGGTGCTAAAACATCACCATATATATTGACTTCGGCATAGTTTGACGTCGAACGGAAATTGCGGGTTGCTTCTTTCGACCCATCCATGGAAACCCATGAAAGTAACGCACGGGCAGGGCAGAAGAAACGTGATCAAATTTACTACAATGTTTTTACATTTCTGTCGTTAAAACAGAAGCAAAAACAGCCAGACATTCGTTTTAAACATGTAAATTGGCTTCAAATGTTTCAAAAGTGAACTTGAACATGTTCAATGTGCCATTGGTCTATTTATTAAAATTATCCCAGATATTAAGCACCTCCGCTCCGGATCTGCCCCGAATCTGCCCCGGCTCCAGCTGATCCGGCTCAGAGCCGGGGCAGATCCGGAGCGGAGGAGCTTGCTATCTGGGATGAAATTACTCATCACAGTTGTGACAGGTATAATGAGTGGCACCCTCAGTGCGCCTCATGCGCCCACAGCAGACAAAAGATGCACCGCACCCACACTTCTCCAGGCAAAGATGAGGCAAATGTCTCCCCACAAATAAGACACTCATCATCGTTGCTCTGAGAAACTGTGGTTGCAGTGTGTCCACTATACAACGTTTTCTGTGGGAGTCCCTCTGCCGACTCTCCTCCTCCACAGCAGCTTTCACTGGGGTGTCGTCAGTACTGCTGTTGACCTGCAACATTCAATGAGATTATAGTCAGAATCAGCTTGTTTTTATACAAGCAAGAGAATCAAGACGAGTTTAAAATGACACTCTGCTCACCTTTCTGCCTCTCCTTTTATTTACTTTCCTCGAGCCTTTGGATATGGGCGAACCTTTTCTGGGCTGAACCTCTGTACTGGCGGGTCATTAGATGTTCCTGGAACCACTAGCATACCTGGATAGATGATATTAAAAAATATGCTTGGCAAGGCTCAACATACACATTAAAAGACACAAACAGATACAAACTCTCACCATCTACAGGACTGGCTGACTCATGGGGATACAGCTCCAATGGGCTCGGGCTAGTTTGGTGTCTCAAGGAAGCAGGCGCTAGCAATGAAGCTGGTGCTGGTGTAGAACGGTCAGTCACAAAAACTGGAGCAAAGTCTGCCTCACTGAAAATATCTGGATTCAAGGGCCAGATACCGGTACACTCAAACCCAGACGAAATGCTGCTTGGGTTCAGTCGCATCCAATTGTCTGCTGCACTGTTAATGTTGTGCTTCAGAGGGCCAAAAACGCTTCGGTCTGACGGCTGAAGACGGCGGGAGCAGTGGGGTGGAAAAGACAGGAGGACAACGCCCTGTGACTTGCAAAAGTCAATAGCTGCCACAGAGAGGTG